>JACEEZ010021770.1:462464-464964 GCA_016584305.1 Chionoecetes opilio
TCTCTCTCTCTCTCTTCTCTCTCTCTCTCTCTCTCTCTCTCTCTCTCTCTCTCTCACAGGAACTACCACGTGTAGGTCTCACGGCCTCTTGTAGCTTCCTTATTTTTTTTTTTTATCTCTCTCTCTCTCTCTCCTCATCTCTCCTCTCTCGCTCTCTCTCTCCTCCTCTCTCTCCTCTCTCGTCCTACAGATCTCACTATCTCTCTCTATCTCTCTCTCTCTCTCTCTCTCTCTCTCTCTCTCTCTCTCTCTCTCTCTCTCTCTCTTCTCTCTCTCCACAGGAACTACCACGTGTAGGTCCCACGGCCTCTTGTAGCTTCCTTATTTTCTTGTTCTTATGCTCTCTCTCTCTCTCTCTCTCTCTCTCCTCTCTCTCTCTCTCTCTCTCATCTCTCTCTCTCATCTCTCTCTCTCTCTCTCTCTCTCTACGTCTCCATCGTGTCTCTCCCTCTCTTTCACAGGACTACCACGTTTGTAGGTCACACGGCTCCTCTTTAGCTCCTTATTTTTCTTGTTCTTATGCTCTCTCTCTCTCTCTCTCTCTCTCTCTCTCTCTCGATAACATGACGCATTATAACGACAGCACACTCGTTAACGCTCATTTTCGCCCAAATGCCGCCACTCTGCCGCCACTTAGCCGACTCGTTCCCGCCCCGCCGCGCCGCGCCGCGCCAACCCGGACCTAAGGAGCTTGACGCGGCGATAGAGCAAAATAGTGGTAATGATGAAGTAAGGGGACAGGAGAGGCGGTAAATATAGGACATAAATCTTAATTCGCATGTAAAGATTAGGTGAGGATAGCTGGTGTGTGTTTAAGGGATGTTTAGCATAAGGTATATACAGAAAAGTACGTACAAATATATACCTACTGAGAATATATTAAAGGAGAGGCAGTAAATATAGGGCGTACATCTTAATTCGCATGTAAAGAGTAGGTGAGGATAGCTGGTGTGTGTTTAAGGGATGTTCAGCATAAGGTATATACAGAAAAGTACGTACAAATATATACCTACTGAGAATATATTAAAGGAGAGGCAGTAAATATAGGGCATAAATCTTAATTCGCATGTAAAGAGTAGGTGAGGATAGCTGGCGTGTGTTTAAGGGATGTTCAGCATAAGTTATATCCAGAAAAGTACGTAATGACGTGATATACTTAATAAGGGGAATATATTACAGACAATAGAGGGTAATTACGTAGCCATATACTTCATAAGGAGAATCATTACAGACAAGTACATGAGGAATGACAGAAAAAAAAAAACGTAATTGCATTTCAGCGACTTCCAAGAGAACAAAACTTTTCTTTTATATTTAACTACAGCTTCGAGGAAACTTTTGAGGGGAGAAGAAAAAAATTGACGAAGAGGGGAAAATGTTAAGTATTTTGTATTGAGTTGCATTCTGATGACATTCTTTCCTTCCTTTCCTTGCACCTCATTGTTACCTCCCTCCCTCCCTCCCTTCCCACCTCTCCCTCTCCCCATCAGTCCTCTGCCTCTCCCTCCACCGCACACATGTATCGCTCCTTCTTCTACCTCTTCCTTCCTCCTTCCCTCCCCCTCTCCCCCTCCTCCTTCCCTCCCCCCCTCCCCCTCCTCGCCGCAGCGGTCCACGTGATAACCAATAAAGGAGAGGATTGGAAAATTTGCATTAGCGAGATTCCATTATTTGCAGCACACCAACCTATTCTTATTTGTCTGCGAGGAAGAAGAAGAAGAGAAGGAGGAGGAGGAGGAGGAGGAGGAGGAGGAATTTACAAAGGAATGCAAAGGAATCACAGACAGCAACATCCCTACAGGGCCAAACGAGGCTGCCTGTGTGACTACTTTCTACCATTATAGTTCCTACGTGTTAGAGGTAAAAGAATAGCAAAGTTGAAGGCTCCTCCCCACCCACCTCTCCCTCCGGCCGAGGCCGGCAGGTGAAAGTGAAAGAAAACACCAGTGTTGAAAAACTGCCATGGAATTTGATAGGAAAGATTGAAGGCGAGACAGACTCTAAAGTCTAAACTAAAGCTAAATATGTATATATATATATATATATATCTATATATATATATATATATATAATATATATATATATATATATATATATATAATATATATATATATATATACATATTTAATACATATATATATTATAATATATATTATAATATATTATTAGATATAATATATATATATATATATATATATATTAATATAAAAAAAATATATATATATATATATATATATATATATATATAATAATAATAACGTAGCGAAGTAATGGAGTGGGGCAGTTGATGGTAAGTATTTATCTAGTTTGTTCTTCAACGCCTCCGCCGTGTTACTATGAACTACTTGTGCTGGAACAGTTCCAAATAATAACAACTCTACTAAAGAAAAAGTGCTTCGCTACATGTGACCGAAATCGCTTACGATTTCGAAATCGCTTGATCTTGCATCCATTACTACGAGTAGTACTTGTCCAATCAATATTCAAATAGTCGTTTATA
>JACEEZ010021770.1:469964-477464 GCA_016584305.1 Chionoecetes opilio
GAAACACTGTTATGAGGCGCTGTGAATTTATGGCTGAGGATTTGGGTGAACAACTGAACAAGGACATACGTGAGTGTGTCTTCTTTTCATTGCAGTTTGATGAAACTACTGACATGATCGATACATCACAACTGTGCATTTTCATTAGAATGGTGTTCAAAGATCTGAGCACAAAGGAGGAATTACTAAAGGTTCTACCATTAAAAGGAAAAACCCGAGGTGAGGACATTTTTCACACTTTCAGTGATTTTGTCAACAAGACACAGTTGCCAGTAAACAAGCTCGTATCAATGACAACTGATGGAGCACCAGCGATGATTGGTCGAACCAATGGGTTAATTGCCCTTTGCAGGGGTGATGATAGATTTCCTGACTTCTTTAATTATCATTGTGTCATTCATCAACAAGCACTTTGTGGTAAAATGTTGAATATGACAGAAGTCATGGACATTTCTTTCAAAATTGTAAATTCAATTCGGGCCAGAAGTCTTCAGAGGCGACTGTTTCGAAGTCAGTTACAAGAAAGTGAAGCAGAACACTCTGATCTGTTGTTGCATACAGATGTCAGGTGGTTAAGCAGAGGTAAATTTCTCCAAAGATTTAGAGATCTGCTACCTGAAATAAAAGTGTTTTTGGCCTCAAAAGATCGGCCTTCTCATCACCCCCACATTGACAATGAAGAATGGCTGGATTTTTATAGTGACACCTGTGGTAGGTGAAGATCCTGTTTTATGTGATGTTCGGATCCTCAGTCAGGCTCATGCTGCCACCTGGTGTTTCCTCCGCCACACTTGTAGTCGCAGTAGAAAGAACAGGTATGCTACATGTGAGTGTCTTCGGCCACTCGACGAAGGATTCGATAGTTCCTTGGTGGAACTTGAACTCGGGACCTTGTGCTCACCTAGCAGGCTCTTGTCGACTGCATTAAAGACGGTCGAAAGAGTTACCCCCACCAGGATTCGGGCTCGGGTCATCGAGCTCACCACTCCAAGACGCTAACAATTCGGCCTCCCGCCTCCCCAATATGTACATGTATATTCCTTTACTTCCTCGGAGTTGAAGGACCTCCGATCAAACTCATCATTTTTACTCAACATCTTCCACACTTTTGTCACATTTCCTTGCAGACTTCTTTCCTGCAGTAAAAAGGAGTTAGGAAGCTTCTGCCGGTCTTGGCACGTCGCTTTGCGGGTACAGGGTTGTAGTGTGAAGTAGGTCATGTCCTGCGCTTGTGCCTGTGAGGTAACGCCACACACGCGACCTGCACACCCACACTTCACACTCCCCCTATGAATCCAAGCCGCGACGCATTACTTAGTGTGTTGTGCAGTCGGTGGTAAGAATGACGGCCAGGATATGACGCCTTGGTCACGCCTCGCAACAGGTGTACTTACCACCACTGATCACACGCCATGAGTCTGTAGTTGTTGTGGGATCCTGGTGTGTGCGTGAGGCATGCCATTAGGGAGCGTAGCAGGCAGATTGCACGAGTCACTGGCCGCGTTACGATGATGATGACGTGACGATTATGCTACCAGAGATTCATGACCCTGGTGTTGGTGTTGGTTATAATAATACGTGGCGGCGGGTTGCATAGTGCCGCTCTCTGGAATAGAATGTGGTATGGGGGATGTCTCTAGCCAATCAAGCTAGCCGTTGTCCAAGCTCGTGACGTCAAATAGGGGTGGAGCTTAAGTGACCGCTAAGTGAACATCGTTTATAAAGTCTAGGTTATGTTAGGTTAGGTTAGGTTTGTAGGTTAAATTAAACATTATGATAGGTCTAATCTTATAATAATATAAGCGAAAGTGTGTCTGTCTGTCTGTGTGTGTATGTGGTATAGGTTCCGCCCCCCGTGGCGCAAACACCTCATATGGCACATTTTTGGAATCAGGTTGACCAGGGGAAGGTCATAAGCCCATTTATGAGATGATCCGATCACTTTTTTTTTTTTTTTTTTTTTTTAGCAGCCTATTAGCGAGAATTGTGAAAACAAAAGTGGGTTGCGAGAATTAGAGAGAACTGCAACTCGAGAAATGCCAGTGGTCGCTGGCAGTTTTAACTCAAAGGTTGGTCTACTGTGTTTTGGCTCCGCGACTAATATTTTTCATAAATTAATTTCGCGATAAATATTGATGCACCGCATCTGAATACCAAAAAATATAGTTCTTCTGTTGTTCTACTAATTATATGGATGACATGCATTACGATGGAACGTTCTATAATAGCAATTTAATGCAAATTACTCGCCTCGAGTAGCAAAGCTTAATAGATTTTTTACATGTATATTGTGGCATGTAAAATTTGGGCGATGTTCACACTGTTTTCTAAGACAGTACTGCTGCGTCTGGCAAACGCTTGTCAAAATACAATAAGCAATGCCTTGGAAAAACGAAGAATAAAGAATGCCGAAATCGGCTTGTTGCTGCGACAATGTAGGTTATAATTGTGGAGGCGACGTGCCGCGGCGGGGAGTGGTGGGCGGGGAGATTGTGGCGGGGAGATTGAATCAAAACATTGCCACTTCACGCGTCGACTCATTGCACTTCTAGGCTTTCTATCTGATTGATACACAATAATAACAGGAAAATATGACTGCCTAGGTATAGATAACTTCTAAACATTCGTTATTGACTATATAATATCATAGAGTAGCATTTACCTCGCCTCCTCAACTATAACCTACTTGGTTATTTGGTTATATACAATGTTTTACAGAATCAGGCTTCTATACAATATACATATAGAAGAAAATCGTTCTTAATATTATACTTGTGTATTTTAAGTACAGTGGAATAAGCCCATATTTTTCTTTCAAGTTGACCAACTTTTCACCAAATTGTGAGTTAAAACTACCAGCGACCACTGGCATTTCGGAGTTGCAGTTCTCTCTAATTGAGGAAGCCTTGATGTAGGGTGATGGGTAATGGGTGAGTGAATGGGTGGGGTGATGGGTAATAGGTGTGGGGTGATGGGTGAGTGAATGGGTGGGGGGTGATGGGTTTGGGGTGATGGGTGATGGGTGAGGGAATAGGTGGGGGGTGATGGGTAATGGGTGAGTGAATGGGTGTGTGGTGATGGGTAATGGGTGAGTGAATGGGTGATGGGTAATGGGTGAGTGAATGGGTGTGGGGTGATGGGTAATGGGTGAGTGAATGGGTGGGGGGTGATGGGTAATGGGTGAGTGAATGGGTGGGGGGAATACATACATTTCTACATCCATGATTTCAGGAAAGTTAGAAGGGGCTATCTGGAGAGTCCATGTTTGGTGGGCCGAAGGCCCACCAAACACAGGTGGTGGGCCGAAGGCCCACCAATAGCCCTCCGCAGGAGCCAGCCAAAAAGTCCGCCCGGAGGGCGGCTTTGCGGCTAGTCTTAAATAAAACACAGAATTATAGCCCAGTGATCACGTAGGCGCCACCCAGAGCTGGGCACTAAATACATTGAATGTATTTAAATACTAAATACTAAATACATGGGAGAAATGTATTTAAATACCAAATACTAAATACATTTTACGAATGTATCTAAATTATAAATACATCAATTGTATTTAAATACATTTGTAGATACATTTTAAATATACACACTAATTTTAACATGTATTCAGTAATTCATGATTAACAATATAAAATGCTTGATAAATGATAAAGGATTGTTTCTTATAGTATCGATTACTAGTGTCGAACTCATGGCATCTTACAGTGTAGTCTAGGTTAGATTAGGTTAGGTTAGGACCTATTTGAATAGATTCTCAAAATATGCCATATATTTCTAACCTGAAGAATGTGTCATTATTTCCTGTTTCATTTTTTCCTGTACCATTATTTTCCAACATTCGTAATTATCGGGGTAAGAGGTAAGCAATGAGTGAAGGAGCATGTGTTTAATACCTGTACACATCCCGTGGCGCTCCCGTAAGCATGTTGCCGAAGTCTATTGCTGTTCGGGAGACATATTCCCGTTTTCTGGAAGAGTATGTGGCGTTTACTCTTGAACACGTCAGGTTAGGTTACGTTAGGTTGCGGATAGGGAAAGTTAGATTCTCCTAGCCTTACAATGATAACCTTACGTGGAAATCACAATGAGGATATTTTTGCGGGTTAGTTTCGGAGCTACAGCCAAGCGTCTTCACTCGGAAACCACATACTCACATAGAGAACGGGAATATGCGTTCGGGACTAGGGGAAATTAGAACCAATCAGCGTACGCAGTGAGTGTTGGGGGGGTTAGGGGGGTTTACTCCGCTCTTCATCCACACAATTAACGGGTAACTTGCTCCATTTGTGGGCAGATATAATGCGTGACTTTCAGAGCATTTTTTAAGCAAATCTTACTGGGCGACATTCCTTGGATATCCAGAAGGGTGGTAGTAGCATAGCATAGTGGTATATAGCATAACATAGCATAGGTAGTAGCCATACCTGTTAAACTACAGCTTTTTGGTATTATCTTCCCCATTGGGTATGTTGTGTGAACCCTTCCCTCCCTTTCCATGCTGGGCTTATGAATCTTCCAGTGGCACAAACACATTTTCACTACGCAAACAATCGACGGGGTATATGGCGGCACAAGATTATATAGACATTAAAAGAAGAATATGTATAAATAATGATCCTATGCAGTAATAAGAAGATCTTACACGATCCACTTTTGAATCTTACACACACAGACATGGTGAGCCATTGTTTCCAGGAAGGATTTTATGAATAAATACCTTGTCGCCCAGTAGCTTCAAAATGTCCTTACTGGGCGACAGTTTTCCATCACTGAGACACCTTTTGGTCGCCCAGTTAGCATGTTAAAAAATGCACTGGACTGACTTTTGTTAAATATTATATATATAAGCTGTAAAAAAAAAAGAGAGAGAGAGAGAGAGAGAGAGAGAGAGAGAGAGAGAGAGAGAGAGAGAGAGAGAGAGAGAGAGAGAGAGAGAGAGAGAGAGAGAGAGACTGAAACCTGAAACTGGTGTAGGGTGGAGGAAGGCCATGATGAGAGGGCGTGGTGAGGGTAATGAGGGAGGGCGTGGGTAAGATATTAGAGTAAGGAAAGCAGGTGAGAATGTGGTAAGATGGAGAAGAGTGTGGGCTATTACGAAGAAGAGGAGGAGGAGGAGGAGGAGGAGGAGGAGGAAGCTATTACGAAGAAGAGGAGGAGGAGGAGGAGGAGGAGGAGGAGGAGGAGGAGGAGGAATATATAGGAATACATAGGAAGAACAGATACCAGGAGACCTATTGGTCTATAACGAGGGTATCTGCTGAACTACATACTACTAACTATCAAACTACATGTAAGATAAGTTAGAAAGGCTACCATGCCCCTAAAGAAGATAGGGACATGGAAGTCTCATAGTGAAGAATGATAGGATGTGAAGTATGCTAACTACAACTACCACTAACACTAATCGTTCCGGGGGATGTTAATAATATCATTCACAGGGCAGTATCAAAACCCATTTACTTTACAGTACGCGTCCAGTCTGTTTTTAAATGAAATTATTGCGCTGGTGTCGACAACATCTGCTGGTAATTTATTCCACCGATTGACAATTCTGACATTGAAATCATTCTTTCGGAGATCTGTGATGCAGCGCTGACAATTTAGTTTTAAACCGTTGTTTCTTGTCACTTGTGGAGAAGAGTCGAACAGGTTCTCTTGATTAATTATATCAGATCCTGTAACCCCTTGAGGCCCAGATCTTTCCTTGGCAATAAAAAATGTGTGTTGTCGAGCCATAAAATTACGAAAAGTCACTGAATATACCAAATTAGTTAGTGGACAAGAATACTGAACAGGTCATAGCTATAAAATATTGCTTATAGTCACTCAAAATTGTCTAATGGTACCCAAATTACAATGGAAATTACGTTGTGGGTCTCAAGGGGTTAAGGATCTTAAAAGTATATATTAGGTCCCCACGGCTTCTACGATCTTTTCAAGAAGGCATATTACGTTTTTGCAGTCTCTCTTCATAAGATGCATTTCGCAGAGATGGAATCAGTTTGGTTGCTCTTCTTTGAACAGATTCTAATTTTGCGTGCGGCCAAAGACCCCTGTATACAGTAGTCTTTGGTGTGGCCTAACCAAAGACGTGTATAGTCGTGTCATTACTTTAGGAGGGGGGGGGGGAGGAGACGATGAAAAGAAGACGAGGAAATGAAAGAAAAAGAAGAAACAGAATAACAAAAAGAAGCAGAAGAAGAAGATTGATAATAATAAACAGAAAAGAAGGATAATAATTTAGAAAAGTAAAACAAAAAAGAAAAACGTAAATCAGAACAAAACACACAAAGAAAGGAGGAAGAGAAATAACAGAACGAAGAAATGAAGGAAAATGGACACAGTGAGAAGGCAATTACACGGCGGTTGTTGAAATAATGATAGATAAAAAAAGAAATAGTCATACTTACAAGACCGTAATTACTCACTAAGGGCAGAGCAAGGCCACTTCCTGGCCACCTAAGGGGGAAGGGTGGGCGAGTGGGGGAGCGTTGGCCGAGTGGTTAACGTCTTGGAGTGGTGAGCTCGATGTCCCGAGTTCGACTCCTGCCGGGGGCAACTCTTTCGGCCAACTTTAACGTGGTCGACAGGAGCCTGGGAGATGAGCACAAGATCCCGAGTTCAAGTCCCATCAAGAAGCAACTGTAAATCCATCGTCAAGTGGCTGAAGAAACCCGCGTGATGCATTACCTGTTCTTGCGTCTGCGACTTCAAGTGTGGCGGAGGGACAATAGGTGGCAGCATGAGCCTAAGACTGAGGGTTGACTATCACAGAAAACGGACCTTCAGCTATAACATCACAGGTGTCACTATAAAAATCCAGCCTGCGCCACCAAAGGGCGAGGGCCAACCATCACGACCCTCCAGAAGGTGCAGGGCCAACCATCTGAGCCCTACAGGAAAAAACATAATAGCCTACAGGCGCTATGGGCTTCAATGTTAAATAAAAAAAAAAACCTACTCAACCCACCACTCAACCCACCTAACCCACCCACTCAACCCACTTCCCACTTCCAACCCACCCACTCAACCCACTTACCTACCCAAACAACCCACCCACCCACTCACTCAACCCACATACCTACCCACCTAACCCACTTCCAACCCACCTACTCAACCCACTCTCCGGTTGCCTCGAAGGTCGCCTCCGTGGTGCAGTGGCTAGCATGCCTGGCTACGAATCTGCGGGCCCCGGTTCGATCCCGGGCCAGGGCAAGTCGGTGACCAGCCAACCCAGCTGTTCTTCCTTCCTTTCGGGGTTGATAAATGGGTACCTGGGGTAACCTGGGGAAGGTAACTGTGGTAACCCGGGAGTCACACTAGCCCTGTGTCCCGGGGTAACGGGTCCTCACCCACCACAGGCTCTAAGGGCTAATGCCACGGAGATGAGCACCGCATGCCACGCGCAGCTTAGCGTATGCTCCCATCTTTACCCACCTTACTCAACCCACCTAACACTCTCCTAACACGACAACATGGAATAGAAAAAGCCAAAATACG
>JACEEZ010021770.1:482464-489964 GCA_016584305.1 Chionoecetes opilio
TCATTGGGGGCATACGCCGGGGGGCGCGTCGCCTCGGCCCCCCTACGACGCCACTCCCGGGGTCACCGCGCGCGAGTCCCTATGCAGGTTCCCTTCCCATACCAAGCAGCTCTCGACAAGAAACATCAACTTGCTCCAGCCACAAGCCTTGTGGGCGCCCCCTTGGCCTCCTCCACGCCGGATTGTCTCTTACAGATACAACCCGATGGGAAGGATCGGTTTCAGGGTAGCGTGCCACATGCCCATATAGCCGAAGTTGGCGCTGACGGACTATGCAGGTAATAGGTCTCGATTCAGTCTCACGGTTCAATCGCTGATTTGACACGTAATCATCCCAGCCATACCCCATGATTCTTCGAAGACACTTATTACCAAAGGCATCGATTCGCCTCTTCAAGTCGCTATTTAGTGTCCATGTCTCACAACCATAGAGTAAGACAGGGATCACAAGCGACTTGAAGATCCGGATCTTTGTCCTCCTGCACAGGTACCGAAAACGCCAAATACTCCCGCTGAGCGAGTCCATAACACCGTAGGCTATGCCAATCTGTCGTAAGACATCTTGACGTGACCCGCCGTCATTATGGACTGCGCTACCAAGGTATGTAAAACTTTCCAAGATCTCAATGTCCTCGCCGCACGCATGAACAGACTGTACTGTTTCATCTAGTAAGCCTCCAAACACCTGGACCATGGTCTTAAGCCAGGAGACCTCAAGTCCCAAAGGCTTTGCCTCCTCGTGCAGCGCCACGAGTTACAAGTTTGTCCAATACCCAGTCCATACAAGTGTTGAAAAGTGATGGGGCAAGGACGCACCCTTGCCTCACTCCTGTATTCACAGGAAAAAAGCTGGATTACACCTGCCCCACACTTCACAGCACTCTCAGTCCCAGAATACAGATCAGTCATCAAACCAATAGTCCTTGCAGGAATCCCGCCAAGTCGCAGAAGAAGTCTCTCGCTGAAGCTGTTGTGAAAACGATAATAACTACTACTACTACTACTACTACCACTACTACTACACTACTACTACTACTACTACTACCACTACTACTACTACTACGACGACGACTACTACCACTCTCTTACTGCTACTGGTGTTACTACTACAACAAAAACAATAAAAACAACAAAAACAACCACTACTGTTACTATAGACAACTACTACAACTATTTGCCCCACTCTGGTATGCGGTACAACATGGGTATTTTAGTAGTCGTCGTCGTAGTAGTAGTAGTTAGTAGTAGTAGTAGTAGTAGTAGTAGTAGTAGTGGTAGTAGTAGTAGTAGTAGTAGTAGTAGTAGTTGTAGTTGTAGTAGTAGTAGTAGTAGTAATAGTGTAGTGGGAGTTAGTAGTAGTAGTGTAGTAGTATAGTAGTTAGTAGTAGTAGTATATAGTATAGTATGGTAGTAGTGGTAGTAGTAGTAGTAGTAGTAGTAGTAGTAAGTAGTAGTAGTAGTGGGAGTAGTAGTAGTAGTAGTAGTAGTAGGGATTGGGTAGTGGTAGTGGTAGTAGTAGTAGTAGTGTAGTAGTAGTAGTAGTAGTAGTAGTGGTAGTGGTAGTAGTAGTAGTAGTAGTAGTAGTAGTAGTAGTAGAGAAGGGTGTCAATATGTAGTGTGTTAAGACATGGTATTGGGTGGGCGGCGATATAAAGATCTTGTCTTCCTTCATGGCCTCGTATATAATGTTTTGTTCTGCCATCACCGTCACCGCTCATATTTCGCAGTGTGTGTGTGTGTGTGTGTGTGTGGTGTGTGTGTGTGTGTGTGTGTGTGTGTGTGGTGTGTGTGGTGTGGGGTGTTCTTGTCTAGTGTTTTGTTCTGTAATTATTCACTTTTTATCGTTACAAAAATATACAGTATCTCTTGTTTGCGTGAGTATTTTTTTTTTCTCTCTCTCTCTCTCTCTCTCTCTCTCTCTCTCTCACTCTCCCCTCTCTCTCTCTCCTCTCTCCCCTCTCTCTTTTCTCTCTCTCTCTCCTTTCCACTTTATTCTCCCAAAGACACACGCACACACACACACACCACACACAATCACACACACTACACACACACCACACACCCTACACCACACACACACGTCCACGCATCCACACACACACACACACACACACACACACACACACACACACACACACACACAATACCTGACAAGTCTTCTTTACTTGTCAACACACACACAAAAAAAAATACAAGCTGTATATTTTTGTCCCTGTGTCGTGTCAAGTCTTGCAATCTCGAGAAGCCATCAATTATATTATTCTCACAGAAGAATAACTGCGAAGAACTTGCTAATATCCTAATAACAGCAACCATGGCGATAGGAATACTTTCTCCTCTTGTAGCTTCCTTATTTTCTCCTGTAGCTTCCTTATTTTCTCCGTAGCTTCCTTATTTTCTCCTGTAGCTTCCTTATTTTCTCCTGTAGCTTCCTTATTTTCTCCTGTAGCTTCCTTATTTTCTCCTGTAGCTTCCTTATTTTCTCCTGTAGCTTCCTTATTTTCTCCTGTAGCTTCCTTATTTTCTCCCGTAGCTTCCTTATTTTCTCCCGTAGCTTCCTTATTTTCTCCCGTAGCTTCCTTATTTTCTCCCGTAGCTTCCTTATTTTCTCCTGTAGCTTCCTTATTTTCTCCTGTAGTTTCCTTATTTTCTCCTGTAGCTTCCTTATTTTCTCCCGTAGCTTCCTTATTTTCTCTTATAGCTTCCTTATTTTCTCCTGTAGCTTCCTTATTTTCTCCTGTAGCTTCCTTATTTTCTCCTGTAGCTTCCTTATTTTCTCCTGTAGCTTCCTTATTTTCTCCGTAGCTTCTTATTTCTCCCCGTAGCTTCCTTATTTTCTCCCGTACGTCCTATTTTCTCCTGTAGCTCTCGTATTTTCTCCCGTAGCTCCTTATTTTCTCCTGATGCTTCCTATTTTCTCCTGTAGCTTCCTTATTTTCATCCCGTAGCTTCCTATTTTCTCCTGTAGCCCGTATTTCTCCTTAGTCCTTAAATTTCTCCTGTACTCCTTATTTCCTTCCCTGTAGCTTCCTTATTTTCTCCCGTAGCTTCCTTAATTATTTTCTTATGTTCTTAAATTCTGTGTTCTCACCCCCCAGGCAAATGCTCCCAGTTCGGTCACTCGTGTTTCGGCGCGCACGGCAAGCGGGGCGGTGACCAGTACGGCAGCCTGGACCCCGCCGCGCTCTACCCGCCCTCCAACCAGCTGGCGGAGGAGCGCTTCCCATTGGACGAGGCGCCGCAACCCAACCTGCGCGCCATGGCCCAGGCCGCGAATCTGGTGAGTTTGGCAACCCTACGTACCCTACCTTACCTTACCCTTTAGGCCCAGCGTATTTCCCTTGTAATTGGCTACCCTTGATAATTTTCAGTGAATATAAGCAATATTTTATAGATATGACCTGTTTAGTATCCTTGTCAACTAACTAATTTGGTATATTTAGTAACTTTTCGTAATTCTATGGCTCGACAACATACGATTTTTTATAGCCAAGGAAAGATTTGGGCGTGAAGGGGTTAAGTCTGAGTATTGGTGACGCTGATCATTCCTGAGTCCTCAAATTCAACATAATCTTCCATATCGTGGCAGTTTCTTATGATTTTGGTGTTTTATCATCGAAATATTAAAACTTTAAAAGTAATGTGTACTATAGTCTGACCGGCTTAAACTGGCGGTCTGGGTCTGAGCTCAGGAATGCGCTATTGCCACACATTGAAAATAATTGAACTTAACTCTTGTGATATTTGTAACAGGCATCACAATAGAGATATACACGTATTGATGCACTTTTAACCCCTTCACGCCCAGATCTTTCCTTTGCTATTAAAAAATTGTCTGTTGTTAGCCATAAAATTACGAAAACTAACTGAATATACCAAATTAGTTAGTCGATAAGGATACTAAACAGGTCATATCTATTACATATTGCTTATATTAACTAAAAATCGTCTAATGATACCCAAATTACAATGGAAATTACGCTCTGGGTCTCACGGTTAACATAAATTGCATACAGCTGGAGGCTCAGGCGACTCCACCCGGACCGCCAGTTTAAGTTGGTTCGACTACACTAACCACTCGTGATACTATTTAGGAGTATATAAACCGAATATTTACATTTATATCATGATTTTTCACGTGCCATAAATGCGTCAGTGGAATACACACAAAATACAAATCATTTATCTTTCCTACGTATTTTTTTTTTACAATACTAATACGAGACTAATGAAACACCCGATACCGTTCAAAGTTCTAATATTTATTGTCAACAAGGGTTTTACGATCAGTTTCCGAAATTTTGTATAATGAGCCACGTTATAAACACTATATTTCACTCCTGATAAATGAAAAAACAAAGAAAGTGAGTTAGTTATTTTATTACATCACAAAGGACTGGCCAAGGGGAAAGAAAACAAAAGGTAAAAAACGCCCGCTTAATTGTCAGTCCCTATAAAAAAGACAGTAAGAGAATATAAGAGAGTGGTGGGCCAATTTAGTTCGGAATGTGTCTTGTTACTCTTCTCTTGAAAAACTTTAAGTCGTAGAAAGGTAAACAAATTGAAACAGAAAGAGAGTTCCAGAGTTTACCAATGAAGGGGATGAAAGAGTGAAGATACTGGTTAACTCTTGCATTAGGGAGATGGACAGAATAGTAAGGGGTTTGAAATGAAAGTTGGCTGGAGGAGAACGACGACTTTTTAATGCACTGTGGGAAGGAGTAGATAGCCATACCTCCTCCTGTCTGCCTGTCTGTCTGTCTGTCTGTCTCTGCAGTAGTATTTTGTATGTCTGTCTATTTCTGTCTATTAAATGCCGTCTTTATATATGTCTGTCTCTGTGTATATGTCAGCACAGCCTATGTATATGTCTCTCTCTCTCTCTCTCGTCTCTCCTCTCTCTCTCTCTCTCTCTCTCTCTCTCTCTCCTCTCTCTCTCTCTCTCTCTCTCTCTCTCTCTCTCTCTCTCTCTCTCTCTCTCTCTCTCACACACACACACACACACACACATACACACACACACATACACACACACACACACACACACACACACACACACACACTCACACATAACGAGAGGTGAATGGCCTGACAATTACGGTAATGCCAAGTTAACACAATTATGACTAAACTTCTTACCGGAAAAGTGTCACTGTTCCTACCCATATTAAGCACCTCTAAGGCCAGACATACATACGTACAGCCATACAGGTGTGCAGGCAACAGGGCTGGGGTACTACAGGTGTTTACATACAGGTGTGCAGGCAACAGGGCTGGGGTACTACAGGTGTTTACATACAGGTGTGCAGGCAACAGGGCTGGGGTACTACAGGTGTTTACATACAGGTGTGCAGACAACAGGGCTGGGGTACTACAGGTGTTTACATACAGGTGTGCAGACAACAGGGCTGGGGTACTACAGGTGTTTACATACAGGTGTGTAGACAACAGGGCTGAGGTACTACAGGTGTTTACATACAGGTGTGTAGACAACAGGGCTGGGGTACTACAGGTCTTTACATACAGGTGTGCAGACAACAGGGCTGGGGTACTACAGGTGTTTACATACAGGTGTGTAGACAACAGGGCTGGGGTACTACAGGTGTTTACATACAGGTGTGCAGACAACAGGGCTGGGGTACTACAGGTGTTTACATACAGGTGTGCCGACAACAGGGCTGGGTACTACAGGTGTTTACATACAGGTGTGTAGACAACAGGGCTGGGGTACTACAGGTGTTTACATACAGGTGTGCCGACAACAGGACTGGGTACTACAGGTGTTTACATACAGTGTGCAGACAACAGGGCTGGGGTACTACAGGTGTTTACATACAGGTGTGCAGACAACAGGGCTGGGGTACTACAGGTGTTTACATACAGTGTGCAGACAACAGGCTGGGGTAACTACAGGTGTTTACATACAGGTGTGTAGACAACAGGGCTAGGGTACTACAGGTGTTTATATACAGGTGTGTAGACAACAGGGCTGGGGTACTACAGGTGTTTACATACAGGTGTGCAGACAACAGGGCTGGGGTACTACAGGTGTTTACATACAGGTGTGCAGACAACAGGGCTGGGGTACTACAGGTGTTTACATACAGGTGTGCAGACAACAGGCCCAGAGACATACAGTTGAAATGAACTATTGGGTCATCAGACTTCAATACTTTGTTACGTGTATGGTGATGTGAAACCTGGTGTAAACTGTATTAAGAGTATATGCTTGTAAGAACATAAGAACATAAGAACATAAGGAAGCTACAAGAGGCCGTGAGACCTACACGAGGTAGTTCCTGTTACTTAACACTACCTACATCCACCTCTCTTCCCTATCCATGAATTTATCCAGACTCCTTTTAAAGACCCCTATAGACTCCGCATTGACCACCTGACGACTGAGTCCATGCGAATCATTTACCACCCTATTTGTGAACCAGTTTCTCCCTATTTCCATTTTAAATCTACGCTTTTCCAACTTGAATCCGTTACTTCTTGTTCTGGTTAATTCCGTTAATTCTCTTGTGTGTGATTCTCTCTCTCTCTCTCTCTCTCTCTCTCTCTCTCTCTCTCTCTCTCTCTCTCTCTCTCTCTCTCTCTCTCTCTCTCTCTCTCTCTCTCTCTCTCTCTCTCTCTCTCTCTGGTCTAATCTGTGTAACGCGAAAATATACCTGGACAACCGCTGACCAAGCAGATATATCAGTTTGGTCTGGTCGGTACCGTCACCGACTGTGGTTTTGTCGGAGGGCGATGTCTATACTGTGTGGGTTCGAGTCTTCACCAAGATAATTTATACATATAATAATGGGAAATAAGATATATTCCCCGATTTGTGATTGTTACCCTGTTAGTGCGTCTGTAAAGTGTAAAGATTCTTCTGACGGGATTCATAAGGGATAATAGTGGGCCCAGGGCAGTGTAGCGCTCTGTCGCTATACCCTATGGAACGTTACATTAGTTACCTCCATGAACAATCAGCTCCCAGGGTAGTGTAGCGCTCTGTCGCTTATACCCTATGGAACGTTACATTAGTTTACCTCCATGAACAATCAGCTCCCAGGCAGTGTAGCGCTCTGTCGCTATACCCTATGGAACGTTACATTAGTTACCTCCATGAACAATCAGCTCCCAGGGCAGTGTAGCGCTCTGTCGCTATACCCTATGGAACGTTACATTAGTTACCTCCATGAACAATCAGCTCCCAGGGCAGTGTAGCGCTCTGTCGCTATACCCTATGGAACGTTACATCAGTGCCCTGTATCAGCCTCCATGACCAGTTCCTACATGTGTACCCTTACTAGTCATGAGGGCTGCTGCTCCCCCTTCGGCATCCCCTTCAGAACAACATCACCACGACACAAGAGAGAAAGAGTAGAAGAGTAGAAGAGTGAAAGTGAAAGTGAAGTGGTACAAGAAGTGACCGTCACGGCACCAACAACACAAAACATTACGGGCGGTACATCTGTAATTCTCCAAACGAAGTCATTTTATTCACTG
>JACEEZ010021770.1:502464-694964 GCA_016584305.1 Chionoecetes opilio
AAAGGCCCCCATCCACGGTGCGATCTGGTCGTACGACCATCGGACAGATCTGGTTGGATCCAACCAGATTGGATCGTGAGTGGGGTGATTTTGGTCTGTCCGACCGACTGACAGCTGGTCAGATGGCGACCAAGCAGTGTTTGGTTTTTAGATCCGACAGATCATCCGGTTCAGACCGGATCGCACCGTGAGTGTGCTGATCGTGAGGCCAGCCGTCAGTTTCGCCACTGACAGCGTCGCGAGAGGACTACCAAGATGAGTTGTTTCTTTAATGAGAAACACTTTTGGACAGAATTCATCCAATGATATAGAAACTGAATGTTTGTGGGAAATAAAAAGCAAAGAGTAAATGGATAAATATAAGAAAAATGCAACTTATGAAGTATTGGTAGAGAAACTCGAGGAGCGACAGTGAGCGACAGTGAGGCTAATGTTGAAACAGTAAAAAACAAAAAAAACAATATGAGAAGTGTGTTCCGGAAATATATTAAGAAAATAACTGCCTCTATGAAATTTGGTGCGAGCGCGGATGATGTTTACGCTCCTCAGTTGTGGTATCAGATTCCATCAAAAGTAATTCGATCCTCGTTGCATAGACCCATCATGGGAACCGCTCTCCACCGTTTCTATCACCAACTGAATTGATCCTGAGGTGCGGTGGGATCGTTAGTGGGTGGTAGGAAATCCATCGGATCAGGTCTGTCGGATCAGATCGTACGACCAATCGTACCGTGGATGGGGGCCTATAAGGGAGTGTTGGTGGGCAGGGCAGCAGCCGGGCGGGGTTTGGCATTGCCTGAGGTGCGATGGCGAGGCGGACCAGGCGGCCAGTGTTAAGAGAGGTCGAGGGGCAGTCTGGCTCACCCACACACGTATATAAACGACCATCAAGACGACGGGATGGACTGTTAATGCAGGAAAATGGGCAGTAAAAGTTAGGCTTCACGTGTGTTTGCTTGTAGGTAAGATTGTTGTGTGGGTGAAAGTATATATATATGTGTGTGTGTGTGTGTGTGTGTGTGTGTGTGTGTGTGTTGGTGTGTGAGAGTGGTAGTGATGAGTGAGTGAGTGAGTGAGTGAGTGAGTGAGTGAGTGAGTGAGTGGTGAGTGATGAGTGAGGTGAGTGAGTGAGTGAGTGAGTGAGTGAGGATGAGTGAGTGAGTGAGATGAGTGAGTAGATGGTGAGATGAGTGATGAAGAGTAGAATGAAACCGTGAGTGAGTGAGATGAGTGGTGAGCCAGGAGTGAGCAGATGGTACATCGTGAGTCACGTGAGTGAACCCGTGCCCTGACGAGAAGGAGGAGATGAGTGAGTGAAAGGCATGAGTGAGTAGTGAGTGAGTGACGTGATTAGTGACGTGAGTGTAGTGAGTGATGAGTGAGGAGTGTGAGTGGTGAAGTGAGTGAGTGAGGAGTAGTAGTGAGTGAGTGAGTGAGTGCAGGAGTGAGTAGAGTGATGATGAGTGATAGTGAGTGAAAAAAAAGTGCAGAAGTGAGTGGTGTATGAGTGTAGCAGTAAGTGAGTCGGGAGTGAGTGAGTGAGTGAGTGAGTGAGTGAGTGATGAGTGGTGAGTAGAGTGAGTAGTGAGTGAGCTGAGTGAGTCGAGTCGCTGAGGAGTGAGTGGTAGTACGTGAGTGAGTGAGTGAGAGTGTGAGTGAGTGGTGAGTGAGTGAGTGAGTGAGTGATGAGTGATGCTGAGTGTGAGGGAGTGAGTGAGTGAGTGAGTGAGTGAGTGAGTGAGTGAGTGAGTGGTGAGTGAGTGGTGAGTGAGTGAGTGAGTGATGAGTGAGTGAGTGAGGAGTGAGTGAGTGAGTGGTGAGTGAGTGAGGAGTGAGTGAGTGAGTGAGTGAGTGAGTGAGTGAGTGGAGTGAGTGAGGTGAGTGAGTGAGTGGGGTGAGTGAGTGAGTGAGTGAGTGAGTGAGTGAGTGAGTGAGTGAGTGAGGAGTGGTGAGTGAGTGATGAGTGAGTGAGTGAGTGAGTGAGGGAGGGAGTGAGTGAGTGAGTGATGAGGTGAGTGAGGGTGATGAGTGAGTGAGTAGTAGTGAGTGAGTGAGTGAGTGAGTGGAGTGAGTGAGTGATGTGAGTGAGTGAGTGAGTGAGGGTGAGTGAGTGAGTGAGTGAGTGGTGAGTGATGAGTGAGTGGTGAGTGAGTGAGTGAGTGGTGAGTGAGGGGGAGTGAGTGAGTGATGAGTGGAGTGAGTGAGAGTGAGTGAGTGAGTGAGTGAGTGAGTGAGTGAGTGATGAGTGAGTGAGTGAGTGAGTGAAATGAGGAGTGAGTGAGTGAGTGAGTGAGTGAGTGAGTGAGTGAGTGAGTGAGTGAGTGAAATGAGTGAGTGAGTGATGAGTGAGTGGTGAGTGAGTGAGTGAGTGAGTGAGTGAGTGAGTGAGGGGAGTAGTGAGTGAGTGAGTGAGTGAGTGTGGGTGGAGTGATGAGTGAGGAGTGAGTGAGTGGATATGAGTGAGATGAGTGAGGAGTGAGAGAGTGAGGAGGAGTGAGTGAAGAGGAGGAGTGGGAGTGAGGAGGAGAGAGTGAGTGAGGAGAGGAGAGTGAAAGCGAAGGAGTATGAGCGTATGTGAGGAGCTGATGGATGACTAGGTACGCCAGAGTAGAGAGTGTCAGGCAGTCTGCACACAGGCTGAACGACCTCTTCGCTGAGAGGACGAAGTGCAGGAATGAGGAGTAAAGTGCCACGTGGTTAGCTGTAGTAAGTGTGTGATGAGTGCCCCGTGAGGAGTAGTGGGTGAAGTTGAGTGATGAGTGATATGGTGAGTGGTGAATGGTGTAGTGGTGATGATGAGTGAGTGAGTGAGTGATGATGAGTGAAGCTGAGGATAGATTGAGTAGAGAAGAGAAAGAGAGAGAAGAGAGAGAGAGAGAGAGAGAGAGAATGAACAACACACAGGGCACACCATAACAACGCGTATGTACACTTATACACTAGTAACAGCCCATCAGTCACCATATCGCCTTCACCTCCCTGTCACCACCGCGCTGCCAACACCCTCCTCCCTCCTGCCACCACGCACACCAGGCAGACGTTCAGAGAGTTAAAGCCACGGTGGTTAGCTTAACTACTCCCTCGTATTCTACACCCTCGGAGTAGTGGTATTCCAGTACGAGTATGCAGGGCGGCACTGGTCGCTATGGCTTGATAGCTGATTTGCTGACGACTACAATGACGTCACAGCCTTCGCCGCATCCAATTGTGTAAAAAACGTGCCACCATCAGTTGTGTCTCAACGGTCAGCCATCACAAGGCAGCACCCGGCCTGCATTTCAAGTCGTTGTACTTTTTCTATTCTCTGCTTATTCCATCATTCTTTCATCCCCTGTGTCACCTCCGTCGCTTCAACACTTGTTTCTACCTCCACATACACGCGCGAGCCGTGCGCGTGGTGGTGTCTGGCATCGCTAGTCGCTACCCGCGCGAGTGAGATGCCGCAGCTCACCATTCTTGGCTCATCACCACAAAACAATATCACCACAAGCGGCTGGGTTTGTTATATGGCCTAATTTCGTTTGTATATTTGCCCTGTTCAGTGTTCAGTTCTTGAGTCAGAAAACATCATATATACGCAATTTATGAGTATTTTTATGCATGTTGCGTCCTCCACACCACCCTATAGGCAGTCGCCTTGTTTTGACAACTTAACGTCTTTAAGTACGTCATCAATCTCCACGCAGAATACCAAAACAACTGATGACAGTCGCTAAGTTGTTTAGCATGGACGTTAGCGTCTCTGAATGTGGCCCCAAGGCACCTCACCATAGGCGTAGTTAGGCCTGGGCATTGGGAGCTGTAGCCCCGAATGTTTTATGAATAGCCCCGGATCTCAAATAGACTTTTCTTCATATAAAAATAAGATAAGCTCTGACTGGGGCCAACACAAAATTATAGTAAGAAACAAGAAATTTGGTTAGATGTTACTTGGCATATGCTGATTGCATCCTTTTTATGAGCAGGACAAGAGAGAGGCGGAGAAAACAGGAAGAGAGAACAGAGGAGATGAGGAGTGCGACAGATAAATGAGACACCAAAAGACCTTCTGGAGAGGTGAAGAAGAGAATATCAAATGGACAAGACACAGAGTTAACAGTTTTGTCACAGTTCAGTAGATAAAGGTAGGGTAGGTAAAATATGTATATATATATATATATATATATATATATAATATATATATATTATAATATATATCTATATATAGTATATATAATATATATATAATAATTATATATATATATTATATATAATATATATATATATATATATATATATATATAATATATATATATATATATATATATATATATATATATCTATACATATATATTATATATTATATAATATATATTATTATATACTATATATATATCATATATACTATATATATATATATATATATATATATATATGATGTATGTATGGTATCTATATTATATATACATATACTATATACTGTATATATATATTATATGTGTGGTGGCGAGGTTGTGTTGTGTCCTGTGGCGGGCGCTCCTGGGCACGAGACCTGGCGCGCACACGATAAAGGAAGCAAGGCAGGCAGGACGACCTCTCTGCAGAACGCACCTCGCAGGTCAAACAGCTGAGGTGGGGAGTGCTGGAGGAGGTTGGAGAGCTGGCCTTCCTCAGAGAGGCAGAAGTGTCCTCATCCTCGGGATCTAAGAAGCAAAGGCTGCACATCAGGCCCCCAGAACAACGTGCTGGAGGCCAGTCGCCTCAAGAACTTGTTGGGGAGTGGCGAACACGCGAGGCCGCCACATCCTCAAATGAATGTCGCATCCCAGTGGAGTTGCCGCCAGACTTTCAAGGCTGAATAGAAGCTACACGATAACTGGAGAGCTTCAACTAACCCAGAAATGGTGTCACCACGCCAGCTGGAGTGGCCGCGGCCAGGCAGCAGCCAGCGCCAGTCAACGCACCCCGCTAAGAAGACTGATGCCCACCCACGCCTTGCAAAACCCAGAATGAGGGCTGTTCGGCCACATCTCCCGACGCCAGAGGCACGTCGGTGGCCTCGTCAGGGCTCGCGCGCCCTTAGTGAACGCGGCACCACGCGAGGAAATATGCCTCAAACAAAACTGGAGAAACTTAAGAAGCGCGGGGGTTCCCGGTAACATACTCCCGACACCCGAGGCACGTCGGGTGGCTTCCGTCAGGGCTCACGCCGCCCTCGATGAACGGGCGCAGGCGTGGAAATATGCCTCCAAGACAAAACTGGAAAAATCTACACAGCGCGGGGTTCCCGGTAACATCCTCCCGACGCCAGAGGCACGTCGAGTGGCTCCGTCAGGGCTCGCGCCGCCCTCGATGAACGGGCGCAGGCGTGGAAATATGACTCCAAGACAAAACTGGAGAAATCTACATAGCGCGGGGTTCCCGGTAACATCCTCCCGACGCCAGAGGCACGTCGAGTGGCCTCCGTCAGGGCTCGCGCCGCCCTCGATGAACGGGCGCAGGCGTGGAAATATGCCTCCAAGACAAAACTGGAGAAATCTACATAGCGCAGGGTTCCCGGTAACATCCTCCCGACACCCGAGGCACGTCGGGTGGCCTCCGCCAGGGCTTGCGCCGCCCTCGATGAACGGGCGCAGGCGTGGAAAAATGCCTCCAAGACAAAACTGGAGAAATCTATAAAGCGCGGGGTTCCCGGTAACATCCTCCCGACGCCAGAGGCACGTCGAGTGGCCTCCGTCAGGGTTCGCGCCGCCCTTAAAGAACGGTCGCACGCGCAGAAGTGTGCCTTGAAGACAAAACTGAAGGAAAGTAAACACGAGGTGTTCAGTCCCATCTTTCCGACGCCAGAGGCACGTCGAGTGGCCTCCGTCAGGGCTCGCGCCGCCCTTAAAGAACGGTCGCACGCGGGGAAGTGTGCCCCTATGACTTCATGGAAGAAAAGTGTCGGAAATGAGGGCGCTCAGACCGACACTCAGGCTGCGAACATGACTGTGCCTGCGAACCGAGTGGCCTCGGTGAGGAGTGACGCCGCCAAAAGGGAAAGGGCGCACGCGCGTGAGTGTGCCTCTCAGACGACACAGTCGAAAAGTGTCGCAAAGGTTGCTCAATCTTTGAACACGTCTGTGCCTGCGAGCCGAGTGGCCTTCGCGAGAAAAGACGCCGCCATAAGGGAACGAGCGCACGCACGTAAGATTACGTCCCAGACGACATGCGCGAATGGTATCGTAAATGTTTAGGAGTAAAATGTGATATCTGCATCACTGTCTGGTTGCCAGCAAGGAGTGGCCGCGGCCAGGCAGCAGGCGGCAGCCAGGGAGCGCCACCTTGCTGGGAGGAACGCTGACCGCCGACGCCTCGTTAACACCGTGAGGTGCAAGGTCTTCGGTCACACAACCTCGACCCCAGAGGCGCGCCGCGTGGCCTCTGTGAGGAGTGAAGCTGCCACCACGGAAAGAGCGCACGCGCACACGTGCGCCACTCAGTGAGCGACAGCAAGAATCCCCCCGCGAAGGAAGGTACAATTGCCAACCACGCCACCGTAACTAAGTGTTCAGCGTGAAGGGTGAACACTGCATCCTCCTGGTTGCCTGCATGAAATCATTGAAATGTACATATCTCGACGATAAACTTTGGCGGCACCACCCGAGGCCACCGTGAGAGACGGTGGCCTCGCACCACCGCGTGCATCTACGTAGCTTACAGGACCGCCGTGAGCGTCCAGCAGCCCCGCGGGAGAGAATTGACTCACTGCTGGTTTTAAGACCACACCGCCAAAAAATTGTTGATTTCTTAAACCATTTTTAAAGTACATGGATAAAAAAAAACTAGGTACATTCTTTTATGATTCTACTTGATTTCTTCATTTGTTGTACTATATATTTTTCAATTTTAAGTGATAGCATATTTTTTAACAAATGTATTACATGAACGGATACGGGCCGGGCAGGTGATTACTTGAGTATTTCAGTACTCAATGATCAAAAAGTAAATAAGTACCTTGATCATTGAATTGATCATTTGATCATCAAACTTTGGGTACTTTTATTAATTTTGTACTTGGAGTAAAAATTTGTCATTGTAACAATATTTTAACTTACTAAGTAACAAAGCTTGGTACTTTTTACACCACTGCCTGTATAACCTAACTACTCTATTCACCGGGGAATCAAGGGAAATATATATATATATATATATATATATATATATATATATATATATATATATATATATATATATATATATATATATATAATATATATATATATATTATATATATATATATATATATATTATATATAATATATATCGTATAATATATATATATATAAAAGGCACTTTTTTTTAACACACCTTCCTGTCCTAGCTTTCTCCATGTACCCATTTCCCGACCAACTCCCTGATGCATTTCAAGAATCTAACTTTAAAAATCTATTTCTCGTCAATGTACGTATATACTGTAGATGCCAGTGAGTTGTTTTTGGCATACCCTTAAACCCTAGTAATGCCCAGGGGCGTAGTTAGGCCTGGGCATTGGGGGCTGTAGCCCCGAATATTTTATGAATAGCCCCTGATCTCAAATACCTTTTTTTTTTTTTTTTTTTTCTAAAAAAAAATAAGATAAGCTCTGACTGGGCCAACATAAAATTATAGTAAAAAACAAGATATTTGGTTAGATGTTACTTAGCGTATGCTGATGGCATCCTCTTTATGAGCAGGACATGAGAGAGGTGGAGAGAACAGGAGGAGAGAACAGAGGAGATGAGGAGTGCATGACAGAGGAGACACCAAAAGACCTTTTGGAGAGGGCTTTTTTTTCGAAGTGCATTGTTTTCGAAGTGCATTTTTTTCGAAGTGCATTTGTTTGAAGTGCATTTTTTCGAAGTGCATTTTTCTCGAAGTGCATTTGTTTGAAGTGCATTTGTTTGAAGTGCATTTGTTTGAAGTGCATTTGTTTGAAGTGCATTTTTTTCGAAGTGCATTTTTCTCGAAGTGCATTTTTCTCGAAGTGCATTTTTCTCGAAGTGCATTTTTCTCGAAGTGCATTTGTTTGAAGTGCATTTTTCTCGAAGTGCATTTTTCTCGAAGTGCATTTTTCTCGAAGTGCATTTTTCTCGAAGTGCATTTGTTTGAAGTGCATTTTTCTCGAAGTGCATTTTTCTCGAAGTGCATTTTTTTCGAAGTGCATTTTTCTCGAAGTGCATTTTTCTCGAAGTGCATTTTTCTCGAAGTGCATTTTTCTCGAAGTGCATTTGTTTGAAGTGCATTTTTCTCGAAGTGCATTTTTCTCGAAGTGCATTTTTCTCGAAGTGCATTTGTTTGAAGTGCATTTTTCTCGAAGTGCATTGTTTGAAGTGCATTTTCTCGAAGTGCATTTGTTTGAAGTGCATTTTTCTCGAAGTGCATTTTTCTCGAAGTGCATTTTTTTCGAAGTGCATTTTTTTTTTCCGAAGTGCATTTTGTTTCGAAGTGCATTTTTCGGCTGAAGTGCATTTTTTTCGAAGTGCATTTTTCTCGAAGTGCATTTTTTTTCGAAGTGCATTTTTTTCGAATGTGCATTTTTTTCGAAGTGCATTTTTTTCGAAGTGCATTTTTTTCGAGTGCATCTTTTTCGAAGTGCATTTTTTTAAGTGCATTTTTTCGAAGTGCATTTTTTTAAGTGCATTTTTTCGAAGTGCATTTTTTTCGAAATGCATTTTTCCGTAATGCATTTTTTCGAAGTGCATTTTTTCGAAGTGCATTTTTCCGTAATACATTTTTTCGAAGTGCATTTTTTTCGAAGTGCATTTTTTTAAAGTGCATTTTTTTCGAAGTGCATTTTTTTAAAGTGCATTTTTTTCGAAGTGCATTTTTTTAAAGTGCATTTTATTCGAAATGCATGTTTGTGTGTCCTTGGCCAGTCCTTTGTGATGTAAAAAAAAAAAATTAAAAGACCAGGTTGGTCCGTATTTCAGTCTAGACAATGCATTGGAATATACATCCTATAGGACTGTTCATCCGCCAAATGCTCTCTTTTTCTCCTACTGATGAAAATATAAATAATAGCGAGGTTGAACCCCAACTCAGATTGTCTTAATTTTATTTAAATTTCATGTTTCGAAGGTTTTCCTAGGCAAATTACCATAGCCTTTAGTAGAGCACAGTGTCTCACATCTTTATAAAAAAAAAAAAAAAAAAAAAAAAAAAAATTCATTTGTGCCTATAGCGCCTGTAGGCAGTGGTGACCCAGGGCTCGGATGGTAGGCTCTGGAGGTTCACTTGAGGGCTGTGATGGTTGGTCCTCGCCCGTGGTGGCGCAGGCAGGATTCATTATAGTGACGCCTGTGATTAGAGGCTCATGCCGCCCCCCTGTGTCCTCCGATGCACTCGCAATCGAAGGTAGAGTTGATGGGCAGGGCATGTGGGTGTTCTTAGGCCACTCGACGGTGCAGAAAGGTTTTGGGTTTCTTCGGGGATCGAACTCGGGTCACCGAGAACGCCAGTCGGAGGCGCTAACCACTCCGCTACCGCCTCCTCTTGGCTGGGCTAAGCCCCCAATGTTTCAAGATCCTAAATACGCTCCTGCACCTCACTCCCTACCGCCGCCACCTGTGCAGGGCCACCCAGGGACGCCATGGGGACGCTGCCACCTGGGTTGTCACAGTCCAGTGCCCACCTTCCCCTAGATCACCGCGGTACCCATGCGTAGACTAACGCTAGGGATGGAGATACCTGTCTGGACCGCATGCAGACTCGAACCATGGCCTGCATAATGGTTGGTGGGCGTATTAACCACTGCACTAATGCCAACAGTAAGTCAGGTACGGTACACAAACAATCGGCTATATAAAGACACATCGACACCACGCTGGTTATGAATTTCTGTCTACGGGGGGAGAGGACGGCCTCCCTACACGCACAGACGCAGGCGAGGGGTTGTGACTGTGCCGTGGTAATGAACAGGGTTTTTTAGAGATCTCTAGAAAGGATCTTGGTAATGAAGTGCTGGCCGCGCAACACAAGCCAAGGATGGCTAAGTTCGGCCAAACCCATGGTTCTCCCCCGGGAGTTCCCCCTTTATAAAAATGCCCGGTGAGGCAAGGTGTTTGTGCACTGATGCCTGGTGGACGACACAGGAGCTCTGGGAGACTATCTAGGTACAGTCGCCGTAGTAGTGCTGGCCGGGGCGTGGAGTGTGCGGGGCTGAACACTCGACCAAGAGCTTCTTCGAGAGTTGTCACTCGGACGATTTAACATTGCGCGCCATTTTGTTTTCATGGACGACAGCGATCCTAGCGGAGGGAGGCCCTCTGTGTTTGTTTATACAAATGTCGCCCCACCGCAGCGGCTCATTCTGTGCTGCATTTGGGTGCAGTAACAAGAAAAGCGCGCACAAACAGCTCCATTTATTTCGGTTTCCCAAAGATAAAGAAAGGTATAGGTACACATTTACTAGCTTGTGTTATGATGTTAAATATGTTTTAAACTGCAAACAAACTGAGAATAGTCTTGGGGTACAGACGAGATTGGATGTTGGAGGGAAACAGCAATGACAGCATGACCCCGCGGCTCCCCGCCTGACCTGGCCTAAATCTAACCCAAGTTCCGCGGACCGGGACAGTGCTACCTACCGTAGATAACACTGAAGTCGCCGGGACAGCGTTTTTTTCGATGTACAGGGTGGGCATTTTCGAAGGGGCTCTAAACTACACCCTCTTAGCGTCCTAAGACCGACTTAGTTATACCGGGCCAAGAAGATTACTAAGGAAGCATTTTCGGGCGTCATCTTAGCCTCGTGTAAGGGGACAGAAGGCCAACCCTTCTTAGTGCCACCTAACCAATCAGCGCGCGCGACACAAGTCTGTATTTGGCGGGAAATACGTATACCACGCCGAGTCTCTCTCTCTCTCTCTCTCTCTCTCTCTCTCTCTCTCTCTCTCTCTCTCTCTCTCTCTCTCTCTCTCTCTCTCTCTCTCTCTCTCTCTCTCTCTCTCTCTCTCTCTCTCTCTCTCTCTCTCTCTCTCTCTCTCTCTCTCTCTCTCTCTCTCTCTCTCTCTCTCTCTCTCCCTTCTCTCTCTCTCTCTCCCTTCTCTCTCTCTCTCTCTTCTCTCTTCTCTCCTCTCCTCTCTCTCTCTCTCCTCTCTCTCTCTCTCCCCTCTCTTCTCCTTCTCTCTTCTCTCTCCTCTCTCTCTCTCTTCTCCTCTCTCTCTCTCTCTCTCTCTCTCTTTTCTCTCTCTCTCTCTCTCTCTCTCTCTCTCTCTCTCTCTCTCTCTCTCTCTCTCTCTCTCTCTCTCCTCCTCTCTCCTCTCTCTCTCTTCTCTCTCTCTCTCTCTCTCTCTCTCTCTCCTCTCTCTCTCTCTCTCTCTCTCTTTTTCCTCTCTCTCTTCTCCTTCCTCTCTCTTCTCTCTCTCCTCTCTCTTCCTCTCTCTCTCTCTCTCTCTCCTCTCTCTCTCTCCTCTCTCTCTCTCTCTCTCTCTCTCTCTCTCTCTCTCTCTCTCTCTCCTCTCTCTCTCTCTCTCTCCTCTCTCTCTCTCTCTCTCTATCTTTCTCTTCTCCCTCTCTCTTCCTCTCTCTCTCTCTTTTCCTTCTCTACTTTCTCCTCTCTCTCTCTCTCTCTCTCTCTCTCTCTCTCTCTCTTCCTCTCCTCTCTCTTTCCCTCTCTCTTCTCTCTCTCTCTCCTCTCTCTCTCTCTCTCTCTCTCTCTCTCTCTCTCTCTCTACTCTCTCTCTCTCCATCTTCTTCTTCCCTTTTCTTTCGTCTATATTTCTTCTCCTCTCTCTCTTCCGTCCCTTACCTCAATATTACCTATCATACCTCCACTCTTTTCTCTTCTCATCTCTCTTCATCTTAGTCATTATTTCTTTCCATTGTATCTCGCCTAATCTTCTCTGTCCTCTCTCTCTCCTTCTTCAATCTCTCGATTTCTGCTCCCACCCCTCTCTTTCTCATCTCTGCTCACTCTCTTTTTTTTTCTTCTATTATTTCTTATCCCTCCTCTTCCTTCCCCCTTTTCATCCTCCACACACATATCATAGCCAGTATGTGATATTATCGTGAATAACGACACTTTTTTTCTGGTGTGTTTTGATATGTTTAGAATTAATCTGCTAACCGTTTCTGTCGCAAATCATATCTATTCCGCCCAGCCCACCCCTATA
The DNA here is from genome assembly GCA_016584305.1 of Chionoecetes opilio. Lineage (NCBI taxonomy): Eukaryota > Metazoa > Arthropoda > Malacostraca > Decapoda > Majidae > Chionoecetes > Chionoecetes opilio. The sequence continues at coordinate 514,578 of JACEEZ010021770.1, forward strand.
TATATAGTATATATATAGCCCACACCTATATATATATATATATATATATATATATATATATATATATATATATATATATATATATACATAGTGTATTATACAGCCTAATATACTATATACAGTCTAAAATATATAATATATAACCAATAATATAACCATTGTTGTTATGGTGACGGAGAAAATTGCGGGCTAAGACGACCCCAACCCTGCCTTAGTTTACACTCGCTGCACTGTCTTAGGCGGAGCGAACTTTGCTTCCGAAAATGTCCACCTAGCGCTAAGATGGTCTTAGTCCCCTAAGATGGTCTTAGTAGTGTTCCAAAATGCCGCCCCAGATGTCTGGTGGCGTTAATACTTACATTACTACATCCATGATTTCAGGAAAGTTAAAAGGGCTATCTGGAGAGTCTGTCATTTTGTCTTCATCTGTGTCATATTATGACTATAAAAGAACAAGTGAACAAAATATCAACCGAGTGGCGACCGACACTAAGATCGCCATCTAGTGCACGTTCTGAATGTCCTCCCGCCGTCGTCGTCGCCCGAAAAAAAAACGAGTAGCGAAATTTGAAACCGTATATACTTGCAGATACAAAGCATAAAACAACGCTGAAACAGGGTAGATTTTACAGCCATGATATAAACTACTGTGTATCATCTTCAGTGGCACATAAAAATCAGTAGTGATGCTATAATTCGTTATATTTGGCGGCTGGCGACTTAAGTGTTATCTACGGTAGATCCATGCTATATGATTGATTTTTGACAGATTAAGGGATCGTCTCAAAGTAGGAATATTTTTATTTACCATCATTTAAAAGCCTGAATCAGATGGTGTAATGCCTGTCTGCCCCTGGTATGTGTATAGCCGCCACCCCAAAAAATTTAGATAGTACACTCAGACACTAACAAAACTATGTACTTTACCTTTTTCGGTTTGAGTTCCTCTATCTCCTTTTGCAGTTTCAGCTGTCCTCTTTCTCTTCCCACAAAACTCTCCTCTTCCTACCTGCTTGATTCTCCCCCTTCCTTCCTTTCTCACTTTCTCTCTTCCGTGACTCCTCTCCCCTCCCTCACGGTTCCTTCCATACCCTAGCCCCGCCTCCCTCCCCCACCATCCTCCTTCCCTCTCTCCCTTATCCACCAGGATCTCCCTCCACCACTGACTCACCCCCTCGTACCCTCCTCCTTGACCCTACATCCCAGGCCAGCCGCCCACCAGTCTCTCATACTCACCTAACTCCTCTCCTCATCCCCCACCGTGCTACACCCCTCCCTCCCATGTCCACCTGCTTCTCACCTTCATGCCAGGTCACACATGAGATAATCCGGAAATACCGAGGATTGACCTGGCCCAGCCTCACCACAACCATAGCGTAATGGCATAGCATAGCATAACAATTTTTGGCTACGTTCAATTTAAAATCAATCCTCCCAAATTTTCCCCAAACCCCCCAAACGCAATTTTTTCCCCAAAAATGTGAAGAACCTCCCCAAATTTAGGGGGAAACTCCCAAGTCCCAAGTGGTCTCCCAAGTGGTTACAGAACCCTGTAACCACTTCAGTTTATTATTTTAACGTAATACTGCATATATTTGCGTCTTGGGGTATTGAAAGGGCACAACACCGTGCACAGTAATGATATACGCATTATGACATTTTTGACGGGGGCCCCCATCCGCTTGGCGGCGCCACCGGTTCAAAATCCAAAATGGCGCAGCCCGAGTGACACTTCTCGAAGAAGCTCTCTGACTCGACCCACTCGCATAGCTCTGCACCGTCTGTGAGGCCCTTATGACTTTTGGTCTTGGTACACAAGGCAACCAAGTTTGTAAGATGTATATTTAGCTGACTAACGATAGGCATGGCCATGTAATGAAAGCTGGCAGATATCTATTTTTTCTTCCTATAAATTCATTAAGGGCCGATGTGAGCCTAGAGGGCATGTCATCATATGCTTGTTTTTTTTCTCACTTTAAAAGGAATCGAGCGGGGCCGCAGCACCCGGCTTCCTCCTGTTTGCTTCCACTCATGACCAGTGGCGTAGCTACGGGGAATCCTGTGCCCCCCCCCAGGTGCCTCCCCACTGGCCATGACTGCCGTATTCTGTATAATGCTCTAATAACCACCACTGATGTGAACTTAGAATATACCCTTCTAAGTGGCATCAGAGTGGCCCCTGACCTCCGCTTGCCTATTGCCCCCCCTCCCCCCATTGATAGACACCTAGCCACGCCACGGCTAACGAAGCAATCCAGCTCCTTGAACAACTCACAAACTACCTAGCAAAACAAAAAAGATGATATATACGTATATACCCACAATCTTCTATGACGCTGTTAATGAGTTCGAAGCACTAATGAACCCTATCAATATAAGCTTTTTAAAAAATACTACAAAACTATACCAACACTATTACTAACTCACATTTACTAACATTTAACTTAGATGACGTTATAGGTAAAAAATTATTGTTCAAAGGTCAACAGGTCAGGGAGTGACAAGGAAATAAAGAAAAGGTTTAGTGTTTCGAAGCAGTGTTGAGTTCCTTGAGTAATCTGGTTCGAGCGACAGTCGAGAGCGAGTCAACAAGGCGGCATGACGTGTGTGCAGGCAGCTGGGAGGTGGAAGGGGAGGATTTTTGGCCAAGCAACGCTCTATTTTGTTGCTTTTTTTCATATTTCTGCAACGTAAGTTCAGTAGAGAGAGAAAGGGAGGGAGTGGCAGAGAGAGAGGAATGAGTGGGCAGTGGTGGATATGAAATCTCATTGGCCACCCCAGATCTGAGTCAGAGGTCTAATGAAAATTCAACCATTTCTTTTAATGGCTATGCCCTGGGCCCCTGGCCAGCCCACACTAGATCTGTGTCCAACCTTGGCCACCCCAGTCACCATGTCCTGGCGGTGCTAATGTGAGAGAGAGGGAGGGAGGGAGAGCTTTCATGTGATTTGAGGTTTTGTCCTCCTTGCAAAGTAATGGCTGTTGCCTCGTTATCTTTATACCTTATATAACGTCAGATCGCCTATAGCCAGTGGCGTAGCTACGGGGGGGCACGTGCCCCTCCCCATGAGAAAGATACGAATATTAGATACGGCCAATATAAAAACCTTTGAATCTGGAGAAAAGCTTTACAAACAGGTGATTCCTGACGGACACCTAAATAAACGGGTAACATCTGGGGAAAATGAAAGTCCCACTCGTATGAAATACGAGTAAATAAATACTCAAAAATAAAATGCAACACCGAGGAGACTTACCTTGGCCTGCCGATGTCTGTGCTGCGGCCTGACACCCGGTGACTCCAGTCAGGGCGGTGCTGCGGCCTGACACCCGGTGACTCCAGCCAGGGCGGTGCTGCGGCCTGACACCCGGTGACTCCAGCCAGGGCGGTGCTGCGGCCTGACACCCGGTGACTCCAGCCAGGGCGGTGCTGCGGCCTGACACCCGGTGACTCCAGCCAGGGCGGTGCTGCGGCCTGACACCCGGTGACTCCAGCCAGGGCGGTGCTGCGGCCTGACACCGGTGACTCCAGCCAGGGCGGTGCTGCGGCCTGACACCCGGTGACTCCAGCCAGGGCGGTGCTGCGGCCTGACACCCGGTGACTCCAGCCAGGGCGGTGCTGCGGCCTGACACCGGTGACTCCAGCCAGGGCGGTGCTGCGGCCTGACACCCGGTGACTCCAGCCAGGGCGGTGCTGCGGCCTGACACCCGGTGACTCCAGCCAGGGGGCGGTGCTGCGGCCTGACACCCAGGTGACTCCAGCCAGGGCGGTGCTGCGGCCTGACACCAGGTGACTCCAGCCAGGGCGGTGCTGCGGCCTGACACCGGTGACTCCAGCCAGGGCTGTGCGTGTAGGAGCCACTGCAGCACCAAGTGGTAAGTGTGACACTGCAGCACTAGGTGACATATGAGTCACCATAGTACCATCCGATATCACAGCCCAGGGCACAGGTGGTCACTGTACGAGTCACGAGTGTGCCGGGCAGCTGTCCAGCACGCCCTGCCGACCACCCTGGCAGCCAGGCAACACAGCCCCCCCCCCCCCCACCACACACACACCATCCAGGTCAGCACAACGTCACGGTAACACCAGCTGGCACCACGCTCTCACCACAGGCCAAGTAGGAATCCCGCCACGTCGCCGCCACTTACGCCCTACGCCATGCAAGCGTCTCCGTGTTTACCTCTTTGCCGCGCCACGCGTCACTGGCGTTCGAGTCATCACAATTTCTATCCCATGAGACCCAATCACGATTTTTTTTTTACATTTCTAAGGCCAAGCTTAGAATAAAATCTTTGAATTGATTTTTGTTCATGTGTGAGTAGTCATCTTCATTAGAATGGTGATGCACTGTACTATCTTTCTACGTATTGAGTGGCTTCAAGGGTCTCTGCAAGAAAATAGTACCTACGGCAGGCTACTGGCCGCCCGCCAGTACTCTAGAATCTATAGGATAGACTGTATATGATAGAAATTGTGATAACGCGTTACTCGAACGATAATTGTGATAACACGCCATATGATAGAAATTGTGCTAACTCGAACGTCAGGCGGCCAGAGTGACGCGCCAGCAAGAACATAAGCAGGGAGCTTCACAGAGAGGTGTCACTCGGGCCGCGCCATTTTGGATTTTGAACAGGTGGCGCCGCTATGCGGATGGTGCAATCCGTCAAAAGTGTCACAATGCTTATATCATTACTGTGCACGGTGTTGTGCCTTTTCAATACCCCAAGACGCAAATATATGTAGTATTAAGTTAAAATAATGAACTGAAGTGGTATTGATGGATGTATTTTTTTGTTATTCACCTTTTGTTCCTTTGTATTTCTACCGAAGCCCCCCATCCAATAATTGTCTCCATCTAATACCTCCCCCCCACACACATTTTGTTTTAGCTGTCATGGGTGGGTGGTGATGGGTATGGTGAGTGAATGTTTGAGTGATTGGGTGGTTAAGGGTAATGGATAGAAATGGCTGGCGGTGGCGGCAATGTATCTAGAATGTGGGGGTAGATGATATGAGATGTGAAAGGTTGGGCGAAGCGTAATGGTGATAGATTGGTGAAATGGTGTAAGAGTAGGCGTGCGAGGAGTGAGGCGAAGAATAGCAGGAGCTTAAGGGTGGTGATGGGCAGGGCTTGGGATTTTGGAAGGTGGCAGTGCATGGGGGATGGTGAATCCGTGAATGGGTGATGATGCTTAATGGGTGTGGGGTGTTGGCTTTCAATACCCCAAGGGAGGGTGATGTAGTAAAGTTAAATAATGAGTGAAGTGGTATGGGGATGTATGTTTTGTGATTACACATGGAAAATTGTATTTCGGGGACTGTAAGCCCCGGGTGTCCATGAATGTCCAAGCTCATCGCGTCATCCCCGCAAAATTATGTTTCAGCTGAGTAAATTGGTGGGTGGAAAAGGGTAAATGGGATTAAGTTAATTTCAGGTGGCTGAAATTAAGGAGTTGTGAATGGTGATAGTACATAGTTAGAATTGTATTTGAATGGAAGTTGTAATGCTTATGGTGATGGTAATGAATTGAATGGATTGAGGGTTTGTTATGCAGATATTCGTTTGAGTGATGGGTAATGAAATGCAATGTTTGGTAGTGATGAGTAAATAGGTTTGCTTGATGGGGGGATATTTCTTTTATGTTTGTGGCGATGGTGGTGATGGTAATTGTGGGGGATGGCTGAGTGAATGGGTGTGGGGGGGTAATGGTCCTTAGCTGACGCGGTGGGCATGGTGATGGGTAATGGGTTGGGAGTGAATGGGTGGGGTGATGTAATGGTTGGGGAAAGGGAATGTCGATGAGTGGAATGCCAAGGTGAGAATGGCGTAGGGAAATGGGTAAAGCGATGGGTGTGGTGTGGGATGGTGGGTAATGGGTGAGGGATGGGTGGGTGGGTGAGTAAAGGGTTGTGGTGATGGGTAGGCATGGGTGAGTGGGAGGATTAGACTACCTTAATGAGCTCGAGCTGTCATCTGGTGGCCGTCTGGGAACTACACGCGGAGCTAGAATGTAGGGTCTGGGGGTGTCGGGCTCGACTTATTTTCTATTATTACCTATCAAACCAGCTACAATTAAGTGTTGTCATGGTCAACATAGGCTTATGCAAAATGGAAATATACGAGTTTTACATTATTCATGGCGTTATAATGAGGATTGTTGGCAAAATAGAAGCGGTCGATCACAGGTGTCCTACAACATTCTACTAAATACTGTAAAGGAATGCTTCAAGGCGGGTGCAAGGGTTAATATTACCTTCTCTTTGCATACATGGAGGTAATATTAACCCATGCACCCGCCTTGAAGCATTCCTTTACAGTATTTAGTAGAATGTTGTAGGACACCTGTGATCGAATGCTTCTATTTTGCCAACAATCCTCATTATAACGCCATGAATAATGTAAAACTCGTATATTTCCATTTTGCATAAGCCTATGTTGACCATGACAACACTTAATTGTAGCTGGTTTGATAGGGAATAATAGAAAATAAGTCGAGCCTGACACCCCCAGACCCTACATTCTAGCTCCGCGTGTAGTTCCCAGACGGCCACCAGATGACAGATCGAGCTCACTAAGGTAGTCTATTCCCTCCCTTCTTTGATTCCTTATTTCTTTCCTCGTCAGTTCCTCTTCTGACTCTCTTCATCCCTCCAATTTCTTCCTTACTCCTTATTCCTCCTTTCCTTCTCTCATATCTCCTTCCTTCCCTCTCTCCCACCTTCCATTATCACCAAAAGGAGGAGCGATTCCCCCTCTATCTGCACGGGCGACTGTCAGTGCAGACTCCCTCCGCTAGGATCGCTGTCGTCCATGAAATCAAAATGGCGCGCCATGTTATATCGCCCGAGTGACATCTCTCGGTGAAGCTCTCTGATAAGTTCGCGCCTTCGCGGTAAGGAGGTAAATACATATGGCGGCGACGTGGCGGGATCCTTGGCTACTTGTCCTGTTGTGAGGGCGTGGTGCCAGCCTGTGTTACCGTGTCTCTGTGGTGACCTGACTGCTGTGTGTGTGTGTGTGTGTGTTGCCCCATGGCTGCCAGAAAGGGCGGCAGGGCGTGCTGGACAGCCACCCGGCTCTGGGGAGAAGAAATAACTTGTGATTTATGTGGGGCGGAAAAGGAGGACTTAAAACATTTTCTGTTATGGTGCCCAACCTACAGTAATGAAAGAAAGAAAAGTGTGAGGCTACAACAACCTTACTTAGAGGAGGAAGAGGATATAGTGGGGGAGTATTTGTTCGGAGAGGGGAATGTGGAAGAAGCAAAAAGAACAATCAACAGTTTTTGGATGACCAGAGAAAATAAGAAGAAAGAAAAAGAAAGAAACTAATAAGATAGAATAAGAGAAGAAAACAAATTAAAGACCCAGACAGCAAGAAGAAACACGTCAGGGAGCTCCCGACCCATAACTGAACTGAACTGCCGGCAGACTCGTCATACAGTGACCACCTATACCTGCTCGTATGGTTTTTGGTTCTTGGTGTTGGTGAAGGGCTGTGACGATCTATTTGACCCCATTCGCCCTGGTGTGGCCCTGTGGAGTGATCACAGGCGTGACAGCTGACCGGTGGTACTCGGGAAGACAGGTGAGACGGATGTAGGTACAGTAGGTGTGCCAAATAATCCCACAGTAGGTAAGTGTTAAATAGCAGCAACTACCACGTGTAGGTCTTACGGCCTCTTGTAGCTTCCTTTTGCTTTTATGTTCTTATGACAGCCGGTGGTCGTGGTGGTGACCGTGGTGGAGGAACGCCTGCCTGCCATCAGGGTGTGGCTGGGCGGGGCACAAGGCGACACGCTCAGGGCGAGGAGGTGGCTATGGAGGAGACCCCGGTGGGAGTGTGGGGCTGATATTCAGAACGTGACTGTCTGGATTCAAGTATTTTTCACCTTTCTACTGTTTCTATACTAGGTCAGAACGAGCTAGTGTGAAAGTAACTATGAAATGTTGTGCAAACATTAAATTTTCCATAGGTTTGGTTAGGTTAGGTTAGTTGGTAAAGTTTCGGTAGTGGGCATTCACCGATTTCGAGACGGAAACTTGGTTTTCCTGAATAGTTTTTATGTGTTTTGAATTAATCTGGCACTCGTTTTTGTTGGAAATAAATTTTGTTTAAAAGTGTGGGTGGGATGCCCGCCCCGCCCCTTCAGGACCGCCCCGCAAACCTTGCTCTGCTTCGCACTGCCATAGTATTGGTCCTTTTCGTTTTTTCTTGAAATCTGTTACTAAACCAAACCTCTAACCTAACCTAATCTGATTTAACCTAACTCAACCATTTCTGGCTGAAATAACTAAATTGTCGGCACTACATGTAATGCCATTATTATTATTATTCAATTGTGCCATGGGAAATGGGTTTCAAAATACTCAGAATGAAGAAATCTGCACGATGATGTAGCTAGATAAGAATCCTAGGACTTTTGAAAGCCCACTACCGAACTAATAGCGGTTAGTTTGAGGGTTAGGCTAGATTAGGTTAGTTCAATGGTTTGATTAGATAATTATTTGATGCTTTTACAAATGGAGTTTTTTCCAGTCAAAACGCCCAAAAAGTGTATTTTTAGAAATTTGTCATCACTTTCTCGAATTGCAAAAAAAACTTTTTTGAGTTTTGCACAGGAAAAGGAAAATCTTAGAACAAGGGCTCCACGCTAAGCTGACCCAAATGTTGGCTCTACGTATTATACTTACTGTCCTTAACACATCTGTTTAGATTTTAATGAGTGCCGATCCTTACTTTGCCTACATGGCCGATATTAAATTTCAGGTTCTTGAGAAAAACTAAGTCCAGCGAGATGCGCAATGAACGACGAGTTTGAGAATTGGTCTACTTTTAGGATATTTTTCCCAAGTTTTGAGAAGTGCGCCCCCGTCTGCTAGGTTAGGTTAGGTTAGGTTAGGTCAGGTCAAATTAGTGCACAGCACGGGAGGGTCGAGGAGGGGTGTTAGGTTAGGTCTGTAGAGTTTTGTCATATTTAGAATAAAGGCTCAACCCCCTATCTTCTTATAGCCAACAAGCTTGGGGACATGGTGGAAACTGGGGTTTTTGGGTGGGGGAGCACACATATAAGGGAAATATGGCCCCGATAAAGTCTACGAACTAGGGAAATTTCCCTAGTTCTAAGATTTACCCATGATAAAGTCTATGAACTAGGGAAATTTTCCTAGTTTAGTGATTTTTTTTTGTTGGGGGCCATATTTCCCTTATGTGTGTGCTGCCCCACCCAAAAAACCCGGTTTCCCACCATTTCCCCAAGTTTGTTGGCTATAAAGAAGAAGAAGAAGATAGGGGGTGGAACCTTTGTTCTTAAGATTTACAGCAACAGTCACAGACTAATTTTGGTCAATTTATAGTTTCACCCAACCAACGATTTTCTGATGAGCCTGATGTTTTTCTGGTGTGTTTTTATGTGTTTTGAATGCATCTGCTAACCGTTTCTGTCCCATTTATTTCATTTTTTTTTTTTTTGCAAAAATGACAAAAAACTAACAAAAAAATGAACCTAAACCTAACCTAACCTTTACCTATACCTAGCCTAACCTAACCTAACCTAACCTATACCTAACCTAACCTTTACCTAACTAAAAAAAAAAAAAATTATAACTAACCTTTATCTACCTAAAAAAAAAAAAAAAAAAAAAAATTGCGACAAACGGTTAGCAGATTCCTTCAAAACACATAAAAACACACCAGAAAAACATAATGCGCATCACAAAATCGTTGGTTGGGTGAAACTATAAATTATCCGTAATTTTTTAATGGAGTGGGGTTAAGATTCGTTGTATCAACCCTGCTGTATCTCGCTTACTACCTTATTAAGGACTGATCTTTTGGCATACACGTCTTCTAACCTTCAAACCTCTTGGCAAGCTGTTTCTTCGGTCAAAATCACGGCAAAAATTATCCAATAAAATAAGTGCCGTTTAAACCACTGCATGCCCGGTGGTTTTAAGTATCCTGAACGTTGTGTTATCATCATAAGGAGTATTTCTTACCCCTACAACAGCTGGCAGAAATGAAAAATAACACAAAGAGGGGGGTGCGCAGCTCCCCCAGTTAGGCCAGGAGAGCATGGTCAATAGGGAATATTGGTTGAAACTGCATATTTACCAATAGGTGCAACTCTGCCGTCGCCAGCAGCATAGTCTAGAGTAGAGTACCTTGAATAATACGACCCTAATCCAGAGACCGCAGGCCGAGCGCCTCTGCCAGCCCTCCCTCAAGGACAGCAGCCAGGCTAGATTAGGTTAAGGTTAAGGTTAGGTTTAGTTTAGATTTATTCTAAACTAAACTAAACCTAACCGTAACCTAACCTAGCCTGGCTGCTGTCCTTGAGGGAGGGCTTGACTCGCGGTCTCTGGACTATGCTGATGGCGACGTTAGAGTTGCACCTTATTTATTCTTGATCTGCTAGTCAAGGACGGGGCTTGGCAGTGGGCAGTGGCGTTATGGAGTTGCTCAGTTATGTAGTCGATGATTGGCTGAGTGACTACAATGATGGCACAGACCCGCCAGGAAATCACAGTTGTATTCTCAAACATGTCAGCCAATCACAAAGGCAGCCGCATTTTCAGATATTTTTACAAACAGAATCCTCTTCACCACACTCCGCCACTTCGAAGTTCTTCTCAAAAAGTAAGTTATTCCATTATTCCTTCTTGCCCCGTGTCACCTCCGTCGCCTCGTCAACATTTGTTCCCTTTGTTCAGTCATGGCTGCACCTGTTGCTCAGAAGATGCGTCGGTTTGGTGCACTGAGGCCGAGATGCACACTTGTGCCGGGGGCAAAAAGTTGTGCTGGTGTCATCCTTGGCAAGCACGACTATACAAGGTTGGCGTCACTGAGGCTAAAAAGCAGCGAGCCTGTGAGGACACCGCCTACCACGTCACCTCCATGGCATGTTGTCCAACGACACCCGATGAGCTGCCAAGAAAGTTCATGGACATGAGGACACATGTCAAGGCCAAGGCTGCTGCAGAGCTCCGGCATATGGAAGGCACAGGGTAGTCACATATGCTGTGAGCTGTCACAAACCCATACTTGGTACTCGCAGTGACCCAAATTCTCGCCGCTGTCCACGAGTGTTCCTATTTTCGGTGACGGTTCCAATTCTTGATCTTGATTTTGAAGTACCCAATATATATATATATATATATATATATATATATATATATATATATATATATATATATATATATATATATATATATATATATATATATATATATATACCTATATATATATATATTATATATATATATATATATATATATATATATATATATATATATATATATATATATAACACTTAACCCTCGTTTTTCTCGGACCTCCATTTCCCGGATATCGGATTTGCTGGTCAAAATCCGAGGTCCGGGGATATTTCAGAGTCCCGGACAATTGTTGTTTTTTTTAAAGTTTTTTTTTATAATATACATTTGTGCCTATAGCGCCTGTAGGCAGTGGTGACCCAGGGCTCGGATGGTAGGCTCTGGAGGTTCACTTGAGGGCTCGGATGGTTGGTCCTCGCCCGTGGTGGCGCAGGCAGGATTCTTATAGTGACGCCTGTAATTAGAGGCTCATGCCGCCCCCGTGTGTCCTCCGATGCACTCGCAATCGAAGGTAGAGTTGATGGCAGGGCATGTGGGTGTTCTTAGGCCACTCCACGGTGCAGAAAGGTTTTGACTTTCTTCGGGGATCGAACTCGGGTCACCGAGAACGCCAGTCGGAGACGCTAACCACTCTGCTACCGCCTCCCCATGACTGGTCCAGTCCGTAAATCGATAAAGTTGTCCGATGGTCCTAGCATCTCCTGTCAACCCTGGTCAGTGTCCGCGCCTCCCGCCAGGTGGCAGCATGCTCAGCGGTCGTATTGTTTACATTTGGGTGGCTTTTCCATGGCTGGCGTTCCCCCCTCCCGGCAACACGCCGTCATCCGCCTCACCTGTGCCTTCCTGAGGAAGACAGGTCAACTACCGCACCTGTGATAGCATCATAGGACATCACCAGGGCTCATAGTGTTCCCCAAGGGATCCTCGCAGCCCTAAAACACCACCAACAACAACAACAACAGTTCTGGCGAGGCACGCAAGCGAGAGTTAAGCCAGGTTTATGGCAACTTGCTTATGAGTCACTAACCTAACCTAATCCCACGCTTTAACCTCTTAACTAAAGCCAAATCTGCATTAAAAGTGTCCGCAGCAAGGGAAGAACAGAGGCGATGTAGGTCACAAGAGGAAGAAGAGTGAGAGGCACGCCGCACGTAAACAAACACTTGTCTCTCGCCTCCCTATGAACAACATGTCATTATCTCCAAAAGTTTGAGTCCAAAAGAATGTTTCCTAGAATCCAATAAGGTAAACAGAAACCATACTCTCAACTGTGTAGGGAATTTTGATCCTAGTGTAAACTACTACCATGTTCTGGTATGCCTGGGTGTGAACAAGTGTAAAGGTATGGGTACGGGCGGGAGGACCCAGCCACCAATACACATTTTTCCCATAGCTTATGTGTTGCACATAGAGCGAATTCACATAAAACGACCTTGTTTATCGACCAATTTCTCGTTTTATGTGGGACCCTCGTGTATCTGCTTATTTTAATACGCATGCGCCCAATAAATTCAACCAAGTTAAATTTGTATAGAGGTGTTACTGTCAATGCAGGATCATGCATATGCTCCTGACAACCTATACATGTATAAGGAGTTGTGAAGCTCAAATGATAGGTTCGAAGCAGCTTTATGTTCAACTGGAATGCGTCACTATAGTACGTAGAACCAATTTATGATGACCGTTTGGGCGTTGGCTGGAGTGGGGAATTCCCTGTCCGACGCGCTGCCACGTCAGTCACAACACATTGTCTCTGTTTCCTATATCAGTTATTCACCACTTCTGGATGAATTTCAAATACTCTATATAGATTTAATTTTCTATTAAGGCTTCGCAGTGTTATCAATGCGTAGCTTTTAAAGAAAATAATGAGGATTATATGTAAATACCACAACACTTGCCGTCGCAGCTTTACGATGGTGCCATTTAGACACCGAGAGCTCACTTCCTCACAGGCCGCCACCCACGATGGAAGCTACGCCTTAACTCTCGCGTGTCCTTCACAGTGGGGAGAAGGAACACTGGCCTACAGGAGTGAAGGATTGCCCCCATCAGCTCCTGACGGGAGGAGTGAGGGAGAGTGAGGGTTGTCCTATTCGCTAAGGGTCTAATCCGATACTTGGCCAAGTACAAGATTTGGCAGCGACAAATTGTCAAACTCTATTTAAGTCGTTTACCAATTCATATACTTTATCAATCCCGTGTTTCTCTTCTCCCAAGTGTTGACAGTTTCATTTCCTTGAGTTAACGTTCCCCCGTTGACTAAATCCTTCACTGGCACTGTGTTAGTTACTAGTCTTTGTATTCTTTGTCATTCTTAATAGGCCTGACTCTGTGTAGGGTGTGGGCTGGTTTTTTCTTTTAACCCCTTGAGGCCCAGAACGTAATTTCCATTGTAATTTGGCTACCATTAGACAATTTTTAATGAAGATAAGCAATATTTTATAGATATGACCTGTTTAGTATCCTTGTCCATTAGCTTATCTGGTATATTGAGCTACTTTTCGTAATCCTATGGCTAACTTGTAAGAGACAATTTTATATAGCAAAGGAAAGATCTGGACGTGAAGGGGTTACTACCATTGGGTGTGTTGTGTATATTGTGTTGCGGGTGGATCTGCCTGCCGGGGGAGGGAAGGAAGGGAAGGTTGTCACTGATCCTGGTGATGGTGGTGGTGCTGCAGGTTGCCCTTCACGTGGGACGAAGACACGGAAATGCTCCAGTTTATAGTCGACAATACAGTAAAAGCCTTATAACTCGGCACTGTATAACTCTGAATTTGATATAACTCGGCATGGCAAGGACAAAGTTTTTTTTTTTTTTTTTTTTTTTTTTCTTTTCTTTTTTTCACCTATGCCTATAGTGCGTGTAGGCAGTGAGCTCCAGGGGTGGGATGGTAGGCCCTGGAGGCTCACTCGAGGGCTGTGATGGTTGGCTCTCACCCGTGGTGGCGCAGGCAGGATTGTTATAGTGACGCCTGTAATTAGAGGCTTATGCCGCCCCCCTGTGTCCTCCCATGCACTCACAGTCGAAGGTAGAGTTAATGGACAGGGCATGTGGGTGTTCTTAAGCCACTCGACGGTGCAGAAAGATTTCAAGTGGATTTATGGGTCTCACTCGGGTCTTCGAGAACGCCACCCGGTGACGCTAACCACTCTGCTACCGCCTCCCTTAAACTGCATCTCATGGTTTTCACTCGGCATATCATGCCCTCACAACCTCTTGTGTGAACATGTAAACAGAAAGTCGGCAAAAAATAATGTATCTCGGCATATTGATGTTATAACTGCATCTCTGCTTACACTCGGCATATCGTCAGTCGCATAAAGTCTTATTTTTGTCCTTTTTATCTTTTCCTGCAGGCTCAGGCTCTTCAATTTCATTCCCTTCCTGCTGGAGACACCCTTGCGTGATGGAGCTGACATCTTGAAATACAGTACTGTATGATGTAATCCCAAAACACGTAAAATAGGTGGCAAAGTAAAGCAAAGGTCGGGTACCAGCGCTTAGGCTGAGCCGTGTTTTTGTCGTCCAAGCACAGTCTTGGATTACGAATCCCAATCCAATAACACTTGCTGAAATGTGTGTTATACTACTTTGTGATATTATTTGCAATGTTTTGCATTGATTATTATTTCGGCTCCTACCAAGCTTGTTGTGTTTTTGAAGCAGAAACCAATCCATTTCCAATTTCGACAAAAAACGGAATTTGTATCCAAGACGGTGCTTGGACGACATAAACACGGCTCAGTAGCTGACAGCCTACACGCTGGTACCCGACCTTTGCTTTACTTTGCCACCTATTTTACGTGTTTTGGGATTACATCATACAGTACTGTATATCAAGATGTCAGCTCCATCACGCAAGGGTGTCTCCAGCAGGAAGGGAATGAAATTGAAGAGCCTGAGCCTGCAGGAAAAGGTGAAAGTGCTGGCAAGGATGGATGCAGGTGCGTCCATGCGTGCTATTTGTGCTGAGTTTGATATCAAATCCAGCACATTTACCCGTTCACTGGTAAGTGTAGTATTTATGCTTTTACAGTACTGTGTTTATTTTTTTTATTTTTTTTTTATTTTTTTTCTCCCCCATATCAGAGGACATTGCATAACTCGGCAAGGGCCAGAGCCCCTATCGTGCCCAGTTATAAGGCTTTTACTGTCACTACTACGACTTTCAATGGAAAAAAATTGTTACAGAAAATTAAACGCCACTACGATGAAGTAAGTACACACACACACACACACAGATAGATAGATAGATAAATAGATGCTTTAATGACCACAGTATTTACAAGGGAACTCGATAAAATACCAACGAACTCAATAATATTCAATAAAACTCAATAGACTGCAATACATTTTTTTTTACAAAGTATTTCAGATGAATCAATAAACACACACACACACACACACACACACACACACAGAATATTTGAGAGGACACAATAAAAAACTGGAGAAAAGGAAGATATTTGAACACCATACATAGAAGTAAAAGTTTTTCCTTGCATTTTCTCTCTTCATATCTTTTCTTCCCACCTCCCTTATTAACCTTGCTACATGACTACATAACCTAGTCGCTATTGCCCACATGTATAGACACTACCCTCCCGAGTTTCGCGCTTGCTTTCTTCCCAAGGCATAGCGCGAAACTCGCGGATCGCGAAACTGTTATTGAAAACACTAAAAATGCTTATTTAGTCCGGTGCGAGGTGGACCTACCGTATTTTACAGCTTATAAGACTCACTTTTTCCCCCCAAAAAAATCCTGAAAATGCCCCAAGCCCCTGTCCACCCAGCAGTGAATGGGTACCAGGTGTTAGCCTAGGGTTTGTGACCCGCCTCCCGGGGTGGTGGCTTCGGCCAACACTACGTAGAGGAGAGGAGCTTGAGCTTGAGCTTGAGTTGGGAGTCACCCAGCGGATGCTGTCGGTGAAGCCTTTAGTCCGGCGTTCTCCCACACGTATTCTGTCCTACGAACTATTCTTGATCTTGATCTTGATATTACATGTGGTATAGTCTTCATAGGCCAGGCCATTGAACCGCTGTTGCATAAAATAAGTAACACCTTGAAATAAGTAGCACATGACCTCACACCCCCGCCGATCCTTACTTATATATCACTGGTTAATAACAAATTTATTGTCTAAGTTTTTTTAGCTGATTTAGGACAATTTAGATGTACTGAATCCAAAAATCACATTGATTTTGCTCAATCAGGTCAACTTTTTGATCTATCGCCACATGATGGTTTTTTACGTTTTTGTTTACATGTACGGGTATTTTCTATATATATGAAATCGTCCTCCGTATACAACACCGTAATTGCAGTAGATAATTCCACTAATCCAATAATTCCACCATTCAGATAGTTCCAAGGGTGTGGTCCTAAACAATGTCACCAACTAGGAATTCTTCGGAATCACGATCCCTGGATTTTACAGTCCTCTGTTGTTCTTCCTCTTCTTCTCTTCAACTTTTACTTCTTTACTTGAACACTTTTTATTAAGGCCACTGCAGTACTGCATCCCCCTTTGGGATACCTTGTGTGGTGTTGTGTGATATCTGCTATCGTCTTTCCGATAGGCAGACTCCCTTTTCTTGATTCATCGTACCTAGGATACTGCAGCAGCATAGAGGCTGCTACAGATCCTCGGTATACCCCCTACCCAAGCACTGATTCATTTCTTCCTACTGCTTGAATTATGATGCAAAATTCTTTCTTATTTCTTTAAATAAACGAATTCTGAAGTGTTTACATGCGCCAATTCTTGACTAACTGGTATTTTTCTTTTGCAGGTGAATGAAATGGATTCGGCCAGAAGATCTTGCAAAAATAAGCCCTATGTATTCTGCTACATCTGCGGGGAATACGCGGTTGTTCCTAACAGGAATCCAGCCACAAGTTTCAGAAAGCGTGCTTACCATACTTATTTTGGTATGAAACTTAGTGACCAGGATAAAGCTCGGGCGCCACACATGGTATGCAAGACATGCACCGAGTATCTGCGTCGTTGGACCAAGGGCAAGAAGAGTTGTCTGAAGTTTGGAATTCCCATAGTTTGGAGGGAGCCCACAAACCATGGCACTGACTGCTATTTCTGCACTATTGATTTGACTGGGATCAACAGGAAGAACCGGAGCAGCCTCAAGTATCCTAATCTTGAATCAGCACGTCGTCCTGTAGCTCATTGTGATGAAATTCCAGTACCTGTCTTTGGAGAACTTCCTGACATTAGTGACGAAGATTCCTCCAGTGTTGAAGAAGAAGAAGTGGTTCTTGACGATGATGCTCCACATCCTTTTTCCCAAAAGGAGCTAAATGATCTAGTTCGCGATCTCAGCTTGTCAAAGTCCTCTGCCGAACTGTTGGCATCCAGATTGAAGGGAAAAAACCTCCTCTCTGACAGTGCTCGCATCACCTTCTACCACAACAGACATCAAGAGTACCTCCATTTTTTCTCTGAAGAGAAGGACTTGGTGTACTGTACAGATATTGCACAGCTTCTGCACAAGCTTGGAGTGCCACAGTACCAACCCAAAGATTGGAGACTGTTCATTGACAGCTGCAAGCAATCGCTGAAATGTGTTCTGCTGCACAACGGCAACCAGCTTGCCTCCGTAACCCTCGCTCACTCCACTACACTGCAGGAGAAGTATGAAGCGGTGAAGTACACGCTGGAGAACATTCGTTATGATCAGCATGAGTGGTTGATTTGTGTTGACCTGAAGATGGTGAACTTTTTGTTGGGACAACAGTCCGGGTTCACCAAGTATCCGTGCTTTCTGTGCACGTGGGATAGTAGGGACCGAGCTCAGCATTACACGAAGAAGGACTGGCCTGTGCGGGAGGAATTGGTGCCTTGCAGAGCAAGGAACGTCATAAACAACCCTCTGGTGGACAGAGACGGGATACTTTTCCCACCGCTGCACATCAAGCTCGGCTTGATCAAACAGTTCACCAAAGCTCTGGACAAGGATGGTGGCTGCTTCACTTACTTGTGCCACGCTTTTCCAGGATTGGCCATGGAGAAGTTGAAAGCGGCATCTTTGACGGTCCTCAACTCCGTCAGAGATTCAGAGTTTGAAAACTCAATGAACAAAGTGGAACTGGAAGCGTGGAAGGCTTTTGTTCTGGTCGTGAAAAACTTTCTTGGCAACAACAAGACCAGGAACTACGCAGAACTTGTCACCAATATGCTGACTGCTTTCAGAAACCTCGGATGCAACATGAGCATCAAAATTCATTACTTATTCTCACCTATGGATCGGTTTCCTGAGAATCTGGGATCAATGAGCGACGAGCAAGGGGAGAGATTCCATCAGGACATGAAAGTGATGGAGACCAGGTATCAGGGACGCTGGGATGCAGTCATGATGGCTGATTACTGTTGGACTCTGAAGAGAGACATCCCTGCCGCTGACCATTCTAGGAGTTCCAAGAAACGGAAGTTCAAGCCCTGAATTTTGAACAATGATGACCTAACATCCAATTGACATGTACTTACCTTTATCAATGTCTACTATTCAATGTACACTAATACATTTTTGTAACATTTAATTAATGAATTGTGTTAGAAACTATTTTTTTCTCTTAAAAACCTATTTCGGATGAGAAATATAAATAAAATCAACCGAAAATGTCACAAAAATGTAATCGATTTAGTCAGAAGATCGGATTTTTTTTAAAATTGACTTGGCACAAAAACCTGACCTGATCGAGAGAACCGGATGTCATTTTCGGATTCAGCAGTGCAAAATTGTCCTAAACCAGTTGAAAAAACTTAGACGACTTACAATTTTTTTTTTTTTGTAACCCAGTGAATTTATTTACCACAAAATACTCCTTTGTAAGTGATTAACCAGGACGTGTGTGGTACTGTGGTTGCTGGAAGTACTGGAGGAGACAGGAGAGAAGAGAGGAAGGCATTGGAGGTACCGTAGAGAAGGGAGGAAGGCATTGGAGGTACCGTAGAGGAGGGAGGAAGGCATTGGAGGTACCGTAGAGAAGGGAGGAAGGCATTGGAGGTACCGTAGAGAAGGGAGGAAGGCATTGGAGGTACCGTAGAGAAGGGAGGAAGGCATTGGAGGTACCGTAGAGAAGGGAGGAAGGCATTGGAGGTACCGTAGAGAAGGGAGGAAGGCATTGGAGGTACCGTAGAGAAGAGAGGAAGGCATTGGAGGTACCGTAGAGAAGGGAGGAAGGCATTGGAGGTACCGTAGAGAAGAGAGGAAGGCATTGGAGGTACCGTAAAAAGGGAGGAAGGCATTGGAGGTACCGTAGAGAATAGAGGAAGGCATTGGAGGTACCGTAGAGAAGAGAGGAAGGCATTGGAGGTACCGTAGAGAATAGAGGAAGGCATTGGAGGTACCGTAGAGAAGAGAGGAAGGCATTGGAGGTACCGTAGAGAAGGGAGGAAGGCATTGGAGGTACCGTAGAGAAGGGAGGAAGGCATTGGAGGTACCGTAGAGAAGAGAGGAAGGCATTGAAGGTACCGTAGAGAAGGGAGGAAGGAATTGGAGGTACCGTAGAGAAGGAGGAAGCATTGGAGGTACCGTAGAGAAGGGAGGAAGAATTGGAGGTACCGTAGAGAAGAGAGGAAGGCATTGGAGGTACCGTAGAGAAGGGAGGAAGGCATTGGAGGTACCGTAGAGAAGGGAGGAAGGCATTGGAGGTACCGTAGAGAAGGGAGGAAGGCATTTGAGGTACCGTAGAGAAGGGAGGAAGGCATTGGAGGTACCGTAGAGAAGGGAGGAAGGCATTGGAGGCACCGTAGAGAAGGGAGGAAGGCATTGGAGGTACCGTAGAGAAGGGAGGAAGGCATTGGAGGTACCGTAGAGAAGGGAGGAAGGCATTGGAGGTACCGTAGAGAAGGGAGGAAGGTATTAGTATAGTGATTAGTTAGTAAGAGCAAGGCATTGAGTGATCTAGCTCTGTACACGTCTTATGTCTATGTTAGTGTGCTTTTATGTATGACAAGGTAGGTGAAGGGATTATCTTGTTAAAAACTTCCATCTCTGTCTCTCGATGCGTCTTCTTCTTCTTGTGACCTTTGACGCTTAGTATCGCTTCATAGGTTCTCTTCAAACTTCGTCTCCTTTGTTAACAGATTTGTCAACTCTTCCCTTGTCTATTTCACCTGGGATACTAAGACATTTGCATTTGTTTTGGTGTGAGTGAGTGAGGGCGTCAGCTGATGGTTGTGTGACAGTGTTATACGGCAATAACACTGTCACAATGCCTTCCTCTCTTCTCTCCTGTCTCCTCCAGAAACCACAGTACCACACACGTCATGGTTAATCACTTATAAAGGAGTATTTTGTGGTAAATAAGTAATGAACGGCGGGGGTGTAAGGTTTAAAGGTACTGCTTATTTCGAGGTGTTACCCATCTTATTTAATTATCCTTGATGAGGGCTGTAAAATCCACTTAAAATCATTCTCTGCACCGTCGAGTGGCCTAAGAACACCCACACGCTGCCCATTAACTCTACCTTCGATTGCGAGGGCATCAGAGGACACAGGGGGCGGCATGAGCCTCTAATCACAGGCGTCACTATAGAAATTATGTCTGCGTCACCACAGGCGAGGGCTAACCATCACAGCCCTCAAGTGAACCTCCAGGGCCACGGGCGAGGGCTAACCATCCCACCCCAGGAGCTCACGGCCTAACGGCGCTGTAGGCACGCACACACACACACACACACACACACACACACACACACACACACACACACACACCAAAAAAAAAAAAAAAAAAAACTTACGAAGCAGCGCGAAACTCGGGGCTATAATGCGCGAAAGTCGGGATGGTAAGAATTTAGGACTCGGCGTGAAACTCTGGAGGGTAGTGTATTATTATATTTTATTTCCTTTAGTACTTAGGTTCACTACCCCTTGCCTCTATGCTATGTTGTTGTTGTTTTCCTGTATGTCTTTGGGTGAAAATAAAATAATCATTATTATTATTATCAACATATCTGCTCTCCTTTACTCCATGGCTGTCCATTTCCCTATTTATCGCCACTGGTCCCCCTTCCTCACACACACACACACACACACACACACACACACACACACACACACACACACACACACACACACACACACACACACACACACGAGAGCAGAGTCCCGCTTGATTGGAAAAGAGCAAATATTGTGCCAATTCACAAAGGAGGTGACAAAGAAGAACCACTAAATTACAGGCCAGTATCATTAACAAGTGTAGTGGCAAAAATGTGTGAAAAATTTGTGAAGGACAGATGGTTGAAATATTTGGAAGAGACAAACACACTTGCAGGTGGCCAGTTTGGATTTAGAGGAGGAATGTCATGTACAACAAATCTATTGAGCTTTTACTCGAGAGTGATCGATGTGACACAGGAAAGAGAAGGGTGGGTCGATTGCATTTACTTGGACCTAAAGAAGGCATTTGACAAGGTACCTCATAAGAGACTGCTCTGGAAGCTAGAACATGTAGGAGGATTGAAGGGTGGTTTGCTGAAGTGGATGGAAGACTTTTTGAGCAACAGAGAGATGAGAACAGTAATAAAAGATCAAAAGTCAGAATGGTGCAGTGTGATAAGTGGAGTTCCTCAAGGATCAGTATTGGCCCCAGTGATGTTCTTGGTCTATGTAAATGATATGACAGAAGGAGTAAACAGTTATATGAGTTTATTCGCTGATGATGCTAAATTACTAAGAAAAGTTGAAAGTAAAGAGGACTGAGGATTTACAAAAGGATCTAGATAAGATTTTCAGATGGAGTCAAATATGGGAAATGGAGTTTAATGCCAAAAAGTGTAAAGTGATGGAAATGGGCAGTAGCAAAAAGAGACAGAGAGGAAAGTATTCGATGGGAAACGAATGGATAATCAAAACAAAGGTCGAAAAAAATCTGGGAGTATGGATTAAGGACAATTTGTCACCAGAGAAGCATATAAACAAGATCACAGGAGATACATACCAGTTGCTGAGGAATATAAGAATGGCATTCAAATATCTGGATGAAGAGATGATCAAGAAATTGATAACATCTCTGATTCGACCAAGGTTGGAATATGCGGCAGTGATTGGGTCACCACATAAAAAGAAGGATATAAGGAAGATTGAGAGAATACAAAGAGCAGCCACAAAAATGGCTCCAAGCCTGAGAGATTTAACACATGAAAAAAGACTTTCAAGACTAAAACGCCCAACACTTGAGAAAAGAAGAGAAAGGGAGATTTTATAGCAGTGTATAGAGCATCAATGGGTCTGGAAAAAATTGACAGAAATTATCTGTTTGTGTGGGATGACAGAAGTACAAGAGGTCATGAGAAGAAATTGAAAAGGACAACATGCAAGAGGGATATAAAAAAATGCAGCTTCCCATATAGAAGCCTAGAAGCCTGGAACAACCTTGATGCAAAAGTGATTAATGCAAGAAGTATTCAGGACTTCAAAGGCAAGCTGGATAATAGTAGATTTGGAGACGGGACAGTACGAGCATACTCTTTTCCTGTATGTTACAACTAGGTAAATACACACACACACACACACCCTCCCTCCCTCCCTCCTTCCCTCCCTCCCTCCCTCCCTCCCACACACACATTCCCTCCCTCCTTCCCACACACACACACACACACCATTCTCTCACACACACCCTCCCTCCCACACACACACTCCCATACACACACACACTCCCATACACACACACACACACACATTCTCACACACACACTCCTCCCTCCCTCCCTCCCTCCCCTTCCCTCCCACACACCTCCCACACACACACTCCCATACACACACACACACACATTCTCTCACACACACACTCCCTCCCTCCCTCCCTCCTCCTCCCTCCTCCTCCCACACACACACTCCCATACACACACACACACACACACACACACACACACCACACACACACACCACACACACACACACAACACACACACACACACACACACACACACACACACACACATTCTCTCACACACGCACTCCCTCCCTCCTTCCCTCCCACACACACACTCCCATACACACACACACACACACTACACACACACACACACACACACACACACACACACACACACACACACACACACACACACACACACACACCAGAGGTGGGCACTTCTGCAAACCACAACTTCTGCAAATTGCGGAAGTCCAAATTCGTTTGGGGATGTGTGGAAGTGTAAATGCTCGTGGATCTGCGTTTGCGGAATTACTTCCACATACGCAAATATGTCCGCAAATTCCTAATTGTGAACACGATTCTTGCGGCTACGCGCACCGTCCAGGGAACGCTGCTGCTTGCCCACCAGTGACTCCCCCTCTTTGATCAAATGGTGGCTGATGAAAATGGCAAAAAGGACTTTATTGATGGCCACAGCAATCCACCCCCTCTCCAAGCTGCCTGTGGTCCGCCTTCCTAACCTGAGAAGGCAGATGCCATGATATCAAGACTGCTGTTCGAGGTCACGGAGCAGGCTGTCTTGGATACCTCAGAAGGCAGCAGCCATGATGAAGACAAAGAGGATCATTTTTTCAAGGTGAGACATTGATCTTATCCAGATTTACTGCATCTTCAGCTCAGTTGTGACAGTTCATTACTACAAGTCATTATGTTTGCAATCTTGAGCGTGATGCTGATAGATTATTGTCCTATGATTATATTGATGTGATTATATTGCATTATGATTTAAATGCAATATTTTTTTTTTGTAATCTAAGCACTTTTATTTCTAAGCACTGTAACTGTATCATTTTGTTTTCTGACTCCCATTACATAACATTTTTCCTTAATATATTTATTACAAATATATCTATTATTTCCAGGCTTTGAGGAGTTCAGGACCCACAGCCAGAGAGCCCCATCTCTATCCACTTCTCCAACAAGATGGGGAAAGAGCTTGAGAGTTGGTGTTCAGAGAAGCAGAGGAACAAGCTGCTGGAGCAGGCAGTGTTTCCTGCCCTTCCCGTGCCGCCTGGGTGGATGTGTTGGTTACCGTAAATGGTGGCCTACAAGTCGACTCTTTGACCCTGAAAAAATATTTCCAAAACTAGTAGTCGACTTGTACGGCAAGGATAAAATAGGAACCTTTACCGCCGAGTGGCAAACAAGTGGATCAGCACTACTAACAATACCTATACACCACTTACTGTAACTCCAGCAGGCTACCACAAATATTTCCAACTAAAACTTGTGTTCGGTGAACTTACTTAATATATTTAACACAGATAAATATATAAATAATAAAATAATAATATAAATTTGTTTATATCAACACAAAACCATCGGCTGTTTCCAACAGCTGATACACAGATTGTAAACAACTGACCGGAACGCCACTGTACCGCAGCGGCCAGTCAGACCACTACAATAACAACAACTGCCTGGCTGCTCGCCGGGCACCAGCACTGTCTGCCCAACTCATCGTACCTCTCACTAGCAATACAGCCGGTAATTCTGATCTACAAATATATCATGACCACACACTGCGGGGGTAAAGACTTGGTAAGCTTTGGCCTACCAGTAGCCTACCCTATTTTTGGGGTCGACTTATACGGCAAGTATAGGCCTGACCCGTAATCTTGAGCTAATAATCATGAGGTCGACTTGTACGCCCGGGCGACTTATACGCCGCCATTTACGGTACGTACAACAGGGCCATACCCAGCACTGCAGCCGTGCAGAGACTGTTCTCCCAGGGGTCGGACATCATGAAGGCCAAGAGAGCGAGTCTGACCTCCGATAATTTTGAGAGTGTGATCTTCATGAAGGGGAACATGGACCTCCACTCGGGGTTACACGTAGTTACGAGGATGTCCAGAAACGGCATTAACACCAAATGCAACAAGAAGAATCATTCGACACAAATGTCTACGTGAAGCCAACGAACCCCAGACACTGCCTCAACGGAGAAAGTGAATGCCCGCAGCGATATAAGGACTTCACCATCGGCGCTTATATTAGAATAGCTCTCACACACTGTAGTACACGGCCACCTCGATTTACGAATGGGTTACGTTCCTGAAACACTTTGTAAATCGAAAATTCGTAAATCGAATGTATTTTTCCCATTTAACCCCATTATTTAATTTGAGATACGTTCCTACGGACAATAATCACATCCATAGAATGTCATAAACTGCTATAAAAACATATATTTGTGGCTTTAGGCATACATACAATTGGGCAGGAACTCTACTCTTACGTGAGCTGATAAGTCAGAGAGGTTAACAGGGTGGGTTGGAGCATTGTCGAGGAGGAGCAGTGCCTTATGAGAGATGTTCTTCTGAGAGCAGTACCTCTCCACTGCAGGGCAAAAGTAATTGGTGAACCAGTCCTCAAATAAATATCTGTTGGTCCATGCCTTCTTGCTAGAACGGTAGCTATATGACTGGTAACGTAGCCTTAACATGACCTTTTAGGGCCCGTGGGTTTTTAGAGTGATGAATTAGCAGAGGTTTCAAGTGAAAATCACCCTCAGCATTGCCACCAACCAGCAGTGACACTTGATCCTTCGATGCTTTGTGACCGGGAGCTTTCTTTTCTTCCTTGAATCGTTATCTTAGTCTCTAGTGTTATGGCTTTTCTGGCTTTCTTGGGCTTAGGACCACCCACACTAGCACTGGCACCATGCTTGGGAGGCATTATTCACTGAAATAATCACTGAAATGTCTGATTATACCCAATAATGTTCATAAACACAGCACGACCGGTCGGAGAATATGTAAACAAACAATCTTGAGCGTCCCCGCGTGTGGATGTGCTGAGCCAATGGTTCTGTTTACTGAACTTTTTACAATATTTAGGTGTTTTAAATATTCTTACTATTTATGTACTGTATTAATTTTTTTTTTTTTTTATGAATTTACGAACTTTTGTTCGTAACTTCGAATTATTCGTGTGTAAACCGAATTTTGGGACAAAATAATTTTGTTCGTATCTTCAAAAATTCGTAAATAGAGTGTTCGTAAATCGCAGTATGAGTGTATGTGGCAACTCGTGCACAAAGAAATCGAGCGATCTACTCAAGTCCTCATCAACAACGGCTTCAGTGAAAGAGACATCAACCGTCAGACCAAGAAAGTGATGGAGAGTTGGTGCAATCCTAACGCCAAAGAAAAGAGCCAGAACATAACTATTTTTTACTGGGCTTTCTGCTCCACCGCTTACCAGGAAGAAGAAAGAATAATATCACAAATTGTCAACCCTAATGTGAAACCTGCAGACCCAGAGAGAAGAATAAAACTAC
Source organism: Chionoecetes opilio (assembly GCA_016584305.1). Classification (NCBI taxonomy): domain Eukaryota; kingdom Metazoa; phylum Arthropoda; class Malacostraca; order Decapoda; family Majidae; genus Chionoecetes; species Chionoecetes opilio. The sequence goes on from JACEEZ010021770.1 coordinate 540,955, forward strand.
AAATATATTACAAGAACAAGAAAACCAGCAACCTCCTTCTCCGAAACAGCCCGAGCCAGACGAAGGAGACAACCCAGAAGTCCCATGTCGTATATAGGATCACGTGCAAACGAGGGAACTGTGAAGTCCTCCCCTCCTCCTACATCGGCATGATGACAACGAAGCTGTCTCGACGTCTTACTTGCCACTTAACTTCCGGAGCCCCAAAAAGTCACCTACTAGAACAACACGGCATCATCATAACAAGAAAATTTTTTGAAGAAAATACAGAAATGGTCGACATGTGTGCAGGTGTGTGGCGACTTCCAATTTTAGAAGCACTGTACATAAAAGATATCAATCCCAAGCTTAACGTACAAGCACACGACCTACAAGCTCTCCCAAGCATGAAAATATAAACGGGTAGCAATATCCAGCCCACAGATTCCAGCTCCACAAAGCAAGGAGGAGCAGAAGTCATCCACCAATCAGCGTCGCCCACTCACACGCCAGGCCGCCAGACTTCTTTAAGTAGCGCCTCACGCTGCACCTAAATCATGCTCACCTCTACATCTGAGGAGAAAACATCTTTCTATGCTTCTGAAGAAGGGTTCATGACCCAAAATCGCGATACAGCAAAATGGCCAGCTACGGCGAAGTCATAAACTTGATCACTGAAGAGAGAGACACTTAAGACAAAGAGAAAATATCTTGAGAAAGATAATAAACGCTGAACTAGCTATCACTTTTAACAAGATCTGTCGCAGAGAAAATCTCCTGCCCGTATATACTTTAAATATATATACAGTCAAACCTTGATATAACGGACCTCGATGTAACGGACCTCGATATAACGGACTCCATTTGAGTGACATTTTTTTTTTTTTTTTTTTTTCATATTAGACCGCTTATCGCCGCTCAAATTGTCAACTCAACATAATTGTATTATTTTCTCATTTTACTTTGAAATGCTTGGGTTTTAAGGAGTTCTTCTGTATCACATATTAAGATATAATATTATAAGGAAGGAACCTGTGAGTGTTGCTAGCAGACATGGGCATGATTATGATTATTAATAAAAAAAATCATAATCAAAAGCTGTGATTACATAATCATAATCAAATCATAATCAAAAGTTAAGCAACAGGTATAATCATAATCAAATCATAATCATATTTTTCTTCATAATAATCAATGATTAAAATGTGATTATTGTGATTATTTCATTGTATTTTCCATGTAGCAATTCTATTTCTCCTAAATAAATTAGCCAATTTCATATATATATGTTCCAGGTCCAGGCATGTTTGCAAAGCATGACACTAACTAAAGGCGTTTTCTGCAGGGGAGCAAGAGAAATTTCGCTTGCAAGTGGTTACTTTTCTCTTGCTGTACCCCGCAGAAAGCGTTCACCCGTCGCTTGCTCCATGAGAAGGCGACGCGGCGGCTGAGATGTAAGCAAAACAAAGATCAAATTACTATTTTGACCCTCTAGATATTTTCACACTGGGACGTATCCTATACCGTCATAGTCAGAAAAGTGTGCAGATTCAGGAAGTGTGCTTAGAAATTTAATGTGATCATAAATAGCCGAGCAATGAGGAGTTGAAGCCAAACAAGTGGGAGAAAATGTTTATGCACTGTTTTACTTAACCCTTGCTTTTGTATACTTGTACTTCCATTACAGTGATAAATGTATACTTGTACTTCCATTACAGTGATAAATGTATACTTGTACTTCCATTACAGTGATAAATGTATACTTGTACTTCCATTACAGTGATAAATGTATACTAATGCCATGCAACATTTCCTCAGGAAGCCGATAGTGGTCTCAGTGTTTCCTAATAGCCAATGGTATTGTCAGCAAATCGGGTAAGAGTGAGGTGTGTGAAGTTGTTAATATGCGTTTGTTGACAAGTCACACAGTCCTTTAAGCTAGTGTCAATTGCAATAAAAAAACTTGACTAATGTATAACTGAACAAAAAAATGACCTCAATAATATAATCATTACTGTGTACAAATAATCACAATAAGATGTGATTATAATCATAATCTAATCATAATCAACCAATAATAGAACAAATTTAATCATAATCACAAATACGTAGAGCGAAAAAATCATAATCAAATCATAATCATAAAAAGGAAAAAACGACTAATCATAATCTTATCATAATCAAAAATTATTCCAGATGATAAATCAAAATCAAATCATAATATTTTTTTATAATCATGCCCATGTCTGGTTGCTAGTGATTTAGTGGTAGAAGGTGTGTATTGTTTAAAATAGTGACTATTAGTGTTATGGCGTGGCCGCTGCCACGTCTCCCTGTCACCTCAACACCCTAAATCACCCTTATCTAAGGTGACACGCAGTGCTACACTGACCTAAATAGTGACACATGTATAGAACTGCACTTCACAACCATATAATATATATAATAATAAGCATTAGTCATGATAATAAGCAATACCTTTGGAATCCACGGCTGAATCTGGCTGGTAGTAATTTGTTTACTTTTCACTAGAGCTTGAGTTTGACTAGCTACACGGTCTGGTTGTGTTTGTGATTATTTCTCATTTATTTCACAATTTTTCCGTTTTTTTCATTATTTTTGCACCCTTGGGAAAATACCCTCGCTATAACGGACAATCGGCTTTAACGGACCACTCCTCCCCTTTAGTCCGTTATATCGAGGTTTGACTATATATATATATATATATATATATAATATATATATATATAATATATATATATATTATATATATATATATAATATATATATATAATATTATATCAATAATTATTGCCATAAGTGATTTAGTAAATAATTTATATAACTTTATTACCACAAAGTGCTTTATCTATTTTTGGCAATATATCAGAGAAAATATACATAATTGGTTTCGTTTGCAGACTTGGGGTTTAGGGAACGTAAGGATTGGGTTTGTGGTTTTGCATTTGCGGAATGGTTTTCGTTTCCCGGTGCCCACCCCCTTTCACACCACACACACACTCCACCCAATACAAAAACCAACACAAACACACACACACACCACACCACACACCACCCACACACACACAGGGGAATCCGTAGAGTAAGTTAGCACGCTCGGCTCAAAACCGAAATCCCGGGTTCGACCCCGGGGGGAGCGAAGACAACGGGCGGCCCCTTCTTAAAACCCGAGCCCCTGTCTACCCACAGTAAAGGGGTCCCGGTGTTACCGGGGTTTGTGACCTCCCCTCCCGGGGGGTGGCTTGGGCCCAACACTAAGGAGAATAGAAAAATAAATGTTGATATGGAGACGGGGGCCATCGAGGGTTCTCGGGGCCCTGTAAAATACAACAACTAGATAAATCAAACACACACACACACAACCACACACACACAACACACACACACACACACCCACACACACACAAAAAACCCCTCCCCCTTCCCCTTTTTTTCCCACGGGCTTGGCAGCCCCTTTAAAGGAGCGATTCAAAGGTCCCTCTTGAGGCCGGACAAACACATCCTGGTATTTATGTGGGGGAACGGTTCCCGGAACACTTTGGGCTGGACCAGAGGTGGGTGCTGAGGGTGGTGGTGGGGGTCTCATCTTTTTGGTTGGGGTGGGGGAGAAATGGTTGTGGGGTGGGGGTAGCAATGGTTGGGGTGGGGTAGCAATGGGTTTGGAGGTGGGGGTAGAAATGGTTGTGGTGGTGGTAGCAATGTGGTGGGGTGGTGGTAGAAAGGGTTGTGTGGGGTGGTGGTAAAAGAAATGGTTGGGTGGTGGTAGTGCAATGGCGTGACGGGTGGACCCTCGTAGCTCTCCCGAAAACAGTCTCTCCTGTATAGCAGCAATGCTCACCCATCACTGGCCAGTTTGCGTAGTAGTTTAAAATTCTTAGCCTTTTGACCACCTCTCTTTTCCTTATTGGTACGTGCTACATGCCACAGGAACCCAAAAAAGTAAAAAGGATTTTGAAACATTTTCTTAAAAATTTTAAGGGCACCAAAGCTGATGGGTTACAGCGAGTTGAAGCAAAAAAAACAAGAAAAATTTTTTAACACCCCTTTTATTTTCCCTTTAAATTTATTTTTAATTTTTAGTAACCCCTTTAGTTTAATTTTTTAAAATGCTCATGATATGCAGCAAGGGTATCATGAACACGATAGTAGCCCTCAGTTTTCATAAAAAATCATCGGGTAGCTTGGTAATACGGGTAGGAGTACAACATTTCAATGCACTGAAAACCTAAAAGTCCGCCTACCCTTGTGATAGTCATCATGATTTTTATTTTTTCCCTATTGATTTTAATAAATTTGGCGGGGTTTTTTTTTAAACCAAATCACTGCCTTTCACTGATACACCCCAAATAGGCCTATCTTGTGTAAGAGATGAGTAAAGCCAAAAAATTTTGGAATTTTTTTTCCTGGGGCAAAAAAAAGGGTTTTTTTGGGGTTGCGGCGAGGAAAGTACCCCCACCACCCCGCCCCCCCAGCCCGCGCCCTACCCAGCCAATCACGGACACCCCTTTTACAAATCGGCTAGGAAATCGGCACTCCCAAAACCCATCTTAATTAAATTAGACATAGTAGATGACATCAAAAATTTGCATAGACTATTTTAGTTGTAGTAGTTAGGTGATGGTTGAAATTATATACCCTTGCTCCCTTTCTTGTTAAAAGGGCGATCAGCCGGGGGGGTTGGGGCCCGGAAACCCAAAATTAGGGCGAAAATGCAAATGGGTTTTTTTTTGGGAAAAGGAAAATAAAGCCTAGAGTTAAAAAAACATGTGATAGCTTTTTGGGGGGAGGGGGCAGCTTTATGGGAGTTACCCCCCCCTTTTCCAAACGTATTTTTATATAATTATATAAATATCCCTCATAAATTTTTATTTTTTTTTTTTTTTTTCAGGTGTCGAAATTTTCCATCGGCGGAGACGGCCCGGGAACAAATCAAACGGGCCGACGTTGGAGACCCTCGGGGAAAGACCACCACTCCCGGGAAACCCCACCGGCCCGCAGGCCCGTGCGTTCAGGAAAGTGGGGTTTTTTTTGGAGGGAGAGGTAGAGTTAGAAAAAGCCGACAAACCCTCTCGAACCCCATTTTTTTAAAGGGCTGGGGGATGTAGAGAGAATCCGGGCCCAAATCCGGTGTCGTGGTAGCTGGGGAAAACTTAAAACGTGGGAAAGGCCGGAATGTCCGTTAAAAAGGGAAAACCCACGGCACCCCGCCAAAAAACCCTGTGCTCATACACCGGGCCATTATCCGCCCGGAGATTAAAAATTTTGTCATTCCCCCAAAGCCATGCCTCCGGGTTTAACCTTACTTGAAGCCGCCAAAGTCAGGAACCATGCCCCCCTTTCCCAAAGACGTTTAAAAAACGCTTCAGGACAAAAAATTCCCAAATTATATTCTATCATCAAAAATGTAGAACCCATTTTTCCCCATGAAAAAAGACTTGGAAACTCAAAAATTTAAAGCGGTGAATGTATTATGTTTCTTCGGGTAGTAGTACTGTCCTCCAAAAGTCTTCCAGAACATCACACTGAATCAAGAGTTTATGCTCCGGGGCTGCGATTCTGTAGCAAGGCCCAAGTTCAAAAAGCCTCCAATACACGTGAAAAAACTTACGCTAGCTTCAAACTGAGAGTAGATCAAACCCTAAAGAGAGTTTTGTCGGGAAAAGCCGACGGCAGGATTTATAGCACTAAACCCGTAGACATTTTTTTCCGCAGAGGCACACTACCACGCTTCACATAGGAATTTCCCCTTTGGAACAAAGGGGGACAGCAATGAAATGAAGAAAGAAAGTAAAAAGATGAATTTTTTCTGTATCACAAGGGTTTAAGGAGAAGCTTACCAAGAACCTTTTTTTGGTACTAAAGAAGATATTATCCCCCAACAAGAGGGTTATACCAGTCAAACCCCCTTGACCCCAAAATTGGAATCATTAAAGTTTCTTTGGGGGAGTTAATCTTCCCGAAGGGTTCAAAAAAAGAAGAATATCAAAGAAGAAAAAGGGGAAAACCGGGTTGGGGGGTGCAGTAGAAAAAAATTTTTCCCCACGACAGGGAAAATTGGGTTATGGTTTTCCTGCTGTGTCTCATTAAAAGGGTGTTGTCTTGGAAAATCAAAATCTACATAGGGGGCCCCAAGCTTTGGAAGGCAAAGTCCCACAGATATCAACAAGATCATAGATCAGACTTCCCTCACCCTTTCCCAACGGCCAAACAAGGAAAGGGAAAAGATTTTCCCCCCCGTGGCCAATTTATCCGTCCGATGTAGCTACTCATAAACGCCATACCAAAAAGATTAAACAGCGATTTTTTTGGTCGGGGTTTCCCCACTGGAGATACAAATGTATAAAGAAAAATCCCAAAAAGGCTGCTATTCTTGTCGATTTATTTAGCCCGGAAAATGATATAAACCCGTTACAAAGTGGGCAGTATAAAACCCCAAAACATTTTTTTTCTTCCTTATGCGGTAAAAGCACTCACTGGGAAAAACTGAGGTCATTCGGTACTGAATAAGTTTTTGGGCCCAAAGGGGTTTCCTTTTTACCAGCGGAAAAAAAGAATGATACCGTCTGTGTCTGCAGAATTGGCAATGGGGTTTTACCAGAGAGCTGTTTTTACCCTCTCCCTCAAGCCCATGTCTTTACAAAACTTGCCCTGGGGTAATATAGAAAAACTGGGGAGGAAAACTTACTGGGAAAAAGGGAAAATTTACAAGGGGGTCAACGGGAAAAGCGGTTTCCCGACAAGTTTTTATGGACCCTTTTTTTTCCACCCAGGCCTGAAAATTCCACGCTTGACAAAATGAAAAAAAGATCAGTCCCCCCCTTGAACCGAAAAGCTTGAAGTCTATTTAGGGCCCGTGCACCGTGTAGGTCCACAGCCTCTACCAACCAAAGAGGCCACATCCTAAAGCACAAGGGGTCCTGCTCAGGTCGCCGGTAACAAGAATCTGGTCTGGGTCCTTTTCCCCGAAAAAACAAAATCCCCTGTCAGACAAACCCCAACTGGGGCGGGTTTTTTAAAACAAAAAAAGGGGGCCCAAAAATCAATCTCAAAGATGTTGGGTATCTCCCCCCCATCAATGCACCACAAAACGAAATTTAAAAAATTTTATTTAAATTTTTTTTTTGTATTTTTGGGGGGCCATTTTTTGGGAAAAAGGGGGATAACCCCATATAAGCTGCCACCCAACCCAAACTATCACATGTTTTTTTAACTCCCAGGCATTTATACCTTCTCAAAAAAAACTCTTTTGCATTCTCGCCCTAATTTGATACCGGGGAGGGAAAATTTCGGGCCGGGGCTGACCGACTATTAGGCCGGCAGGCACTAAACCGCCATTTAGTAATAATTAACTTATCAACCCAAAAATGAATTTTTTTTTGACTAATCTTGCATTCAATTTTTATTTGACAGTTATTAACTAAACAGGCGAAGTTGCTAGCTTTCATTATCAGCAAAGTTAGCAATGCTCAAAAGGATATATAATAATGAGGACGCAATTAAGGCAATTCCTATTGATTTATTAATTTAAAGACGGGCCCTACATTGAAAAAATGAAAAGGGAAATAATTGACGCTTTATTCCAATTAAAGTTCAATTAAAGACAAGCGGGGATAAAGAATGATTCCCAAACGTGTTATAAATCATAACACGAATTCAAAGATATCTCGTAAGTAATTGAATATGAGGGTTCGGGGTTGCTCATTTTTCATCAACATCAAAAGTTTCTTTAACCCAAAGTTTGCAAGGTGTTAAGCCAAACCCCCCCCACGGGGAAATCAGCCCTGGGGAAAATCACTATATCGACCCTAAATTTTAAAAGATCCCTCTTAGGGGGGTATTTTATCCTGCCCTTTCGAAAAATCAAACAGCCTGTAATTAAATTAAAACTTTCGCCTCCCAGAAAACCCATTTAAAACCTACTCAAATAATAATACAATCCCTAATTCCGGGCTACTAATAGTGAAGTCGATAATAATTGTGTCTTATTGAGGGGGAAATACGCCCTCCCATGAAATATCTATTCGATTGTTACAAGAGATTTGAAAGGTTAATGCCCTTGGTAATTGCCTAACCTTCTCCGTGGTAAACTGCTTAAAAAGCATCCCCTATAAGTTAAGAACTTTGGGAAAAATGAAAAAATCTGTTCATAACATGCTCTTGTCCTAACGTGATAATACTCAGACCCTACAGTATTTTAAAATGGCAGTCATAAAAAGAGTTTCACAGCTTTTTCCCACGCCGAGTTGAATTGGCCACAAGGTAATCAGCATGTAAAAAACAATGTTTGACAGTGGTGCCAAAGACCTTCATAACGGAGATAGTTAATTTAAATTAAAATACCCATAATTAATAAAGTGACTTGCCATACAGGTTTTCTCGCCCAATAATGAGGGGTCAAACCCATACAAGTTTCAACCCCTAGTCCCAAATTTGGGGAAAATAATGTAGGGGAGCTGCTGTAGTAGTAAAAAATATTGGTATTAGTTTAAAATGTTAATGGCTAAAAGGGCACAGCTGAAATGCTGGGGAAAAGGTGTTAACTATTTTTGTAATACTACCAAAAAACGTTGATGGGCCTTTTTCCCAAATTAAAAATAGACTGATTATTTCGGGCGTTACCTAAGTAAGGGCACCAAATACTAAAGTTTCCTATTTTACTAGTCTGGGGGTAAGGGAATAATGGGACCCCTCCTACATACTCACCAAACCGAACAAGAGGAGAGTATTCCTAGTCATGCACACCCCTATTAATTACCAAATAGGAACCATTTTCTTGCTCACACCAAATTAAGTGAGGTTTTAGAGGAAAGTGATATTCCAGTTCATAATGAATATATCGCCCCTATGAAAATCCTAATAATAATTTTGTCGCGAGGAAATAATAACCTCAAATTGAACACAGGATTATGGTTTAAAGGCCCTACCTGGCTGAAAGAGTGTAATAATATGCCTAAAACAGGTTTTCCCACTCAGCCAGACATATCTGTAGATATAATAAGGGAACCTGAATTGATCCCAGATACTGTGATAGACATAGAAAGGTTTTCCTTACTGAGCAAACTAATTAAGACTACTAATTTAGTCTTCAAATCCATTAAAAGGGATAGCTCTGATCCTTTGAAGTTTTGGATCAGAACAATACAGAAGCAGGTATTTCCTGAGGAATATCAGCTCTTGGCCTCAGCCAGCCCCCATAGGAACAAATTGACCAAATTATTAGGTCTGTACCTTGATCATGAGGGCATAATTAGGTGTCGAGGTCGAAATTTGAAAGCTGATCTTCCAAATACCACCTGCCATCCCATACTACTTCCCAAACGCCATCATCTTACTAAATTGTTGGTGGAAGAATATCATAGGAACTCATTACATGGCGGAATGGCTACAATATTAGCCGATATCAGGTGTAATTTTTGGATAAATCATGGTAGACAGGCAGTCAAATATTACCTCAGATCTCTCATTAAATTTAATAGATCTGAGTGTAGACTAGTCTCCTATCTAGGTCCCCCTGAACTTCCCGCTGATAATGAGCTAAAACCATTTGAGGTCAATAGTGATGACTATACTGGGGATACTATAACATCAGGAGATGACTCTCCCCCCGATCAAGTATATGTCGGCATAGTCACTGGTACCTCTATCAGAGCTGTTAATTTTAAAATAGCTAAAGATCACAGTGCCGAAACCACTATTGAAATGTTCCGGCGCTATGTGGCCTGGGGTGATGTCACATGAAGCAGAACTTCAGTTTTTGCCGGCCCCCAGTGTGGAAATTATCCACCAAACACCCTCTCATAATTGGTAGAGTGGTGGTTTGTTTCCCCCCCCCCCCCTTGTGAGGGAGTTATTGTCCGCTCGTCATAGGGGTGCGTAGGAATGTATATATATAATTTAAATGGTAATGGGTTATAATTAAGGCTATTTGATTAAGTGATAAGTGCTGGGATAGAATAATTGAACATTCCCTACAGTAATATTAAGCATTTGCACCTTATAGAATTAGCCCCTTGGTTTGCAGCGCGGTCATTGGCTATCGTCATTAGATTCTAGGCCACCTGTAATTATACACGTGGCACAGGTATTGGTAGCAGGGGACTCGCGCCCACCGGAGATCTCAGTACTCTCCAGACCCTCGCCTTAGTAACATCTCTTCTCTGATTATAATGAAGAGATTTGTACATACGTTTATTTTGTACATATAAGTGTTAAATCAAAGGACGTGTTAGAATCGACACAGATAATATCTCGCCGCGTCGTCAAGTTACTGGTGTGAAAACCGATTGACGCCTCGATAACAACTAACGCCTCCGCCTCCGCACTTCACGGGCGGCCTCGATCAAGCGCTGACCACTTCGGATCACGGAACAGGCAGTATTGATAAGCCTACAGCGATTTCAACCCACTATCCACCGATAAGTATCCTAGTTAGTTGATTAGCTGGGGTAGTGTGTCGGGATGAGATAGAATATGGGTTTTGATTAGGTAAGACCTCATTTTAAATATATGTATGTGACATAAATTCCCACATGGAATTTAATATTGATAAGTGCAGCGTTATGAATGTTGGTAGAAAAAACCCTGGTAATAGATACACCATACGCAATGTATCGCTGAAAAGATCAGAAGGTGAGAAAGATCTTGGAGTGAGGGTGAGGCCAGACCTCCGACCTAGGAAACAATGTATTGAGGCTAGAAATAGAGCTAATAGGGTGTTAGGATTCATTACCAGAAGTGTTAAAAGTAGAAGTGCGGAAGTTATTCTAAAACTTTATCTGGCTCTAGTCAGGCCTCACCTAGACTATGCGGTTCAGTTTTGGTCTCCATATTACAGGATGGATATAGCCTTGTTAGAATCAGTGCAGAGAAGGATGACCAAAATGATACAAGGGATGCGTAACTTTAGTTATGAGAAGAGATTGAAGCTATTAAATTTACACTCACTCGAGAGACGCAGAGTAAGGGGTGATCTGATAGAAGTTTTTAAGTGGATAAAGGGATTTAATAAAGGAGAGGTAGGAAAAGTTCTTACGGCTAGTAACCAGGGTAGAACAAGAAGTAACGGATTCAAGCTGGAAAAGCGTAGATTTAAAAAGGAAATAGGGAAAAACTGGTTCACAAATAGGGTGGTGAATGATTGGAATGGACTCAGTAGACAGGTAGTTAGTGCGGAGTCATTAGAGAGCTTTAAAGGAGGCTGGATAAATTCATGGATGGGGATGAAAGGTGGATGTAGGTAGTGTTAAGTAACAGGAACTACCACGTGTAGGTCTCACAGCCTCTTGTAGCTTCCTTTTTTTCATTATGTTCATATGTTCTCAGGGCCTCGCCGGGGCTCATGGGCCTCCCCAAGGGATCCTCGCAGCCCTAAACACCACCAACAGCCAAGGTAAGCATCACTAGACTCTGTTTTTTTTAACGAGATGAAAAATGCTGCCCCCTTGCTGCTCACTGACTGATACTTGATGCCAGGAGAAGGGAATACAGTAAACTCTCTAAATCAAACCCGTAGAATTCAAATTTCGGATAATTCTACCTGTTTGAGGCCTATTCAAATGTTTAAATAACTTTCCATAACTCAAGCAAGTTTGAATTCTCCTTAGCCTTACTAGTGGGAGTCCGACCTCTCCCATGCGGTGCTTACCACTAGTGGGAGTCCGACCTCTCCCATGCGGTGCTTACCACTAGTGGGAGTCCGACCTCTCCCATGCGGTGCTTACCACTAGTGGGAGTCCGACCTCTCCCATGCGGTGCTTACCACTAGTGGGAGTCCGACCTCTCCCATGCGGTGCTTACCACTAGTGGGAGTCTGACCTCTCCCATGCGGTGCTTACCACTAGTGGGAGTCTGACCTCTCCCATGCGGTGCTTACCACTAGTGGGAGTCTGACCTCTCCCATGCGGTGCTTACCACTAGTGGGAGTCCGACCTCTCCCATGCGGTGCTTACCACTAGTGGGAGTCTGACCTCTCCCATGCGGTGCTTACCGCGGCTGCCCAGCATGATCTGATATATGATCATTTATAATTAAACCTATAAAGGCGATAGGCGGAGGAAGAAGGCGGGAGGGGGAGGAGGAAGAAGGGGAGAGGAGGAGGTAGAGTTAATGGGCAGCATGTGGGTGTTCTTAGGCCACTCGGCGGTGCAGAAAGATTTTAAATGAATTTTGATTCTCATCGAGGATCGAACTCGGGTCACCGAGAACGCCACTCGGAGACGCTAACCATTCTGCTACCGCCTCCCCCGAAGGAGGTGACGTTAAATCCGAAAGTTTGTTATATCCGAGGGATTCAAACTTTTCTCATATAACAAACTTTGTTCACAATGTGAGATGAAAGTTCGCTATTTCTGACCATATCCGTGTATAATGAACTTTGTTACATTAGGTGAAAGTTTGTATACACACAACCCTCGTTTTCCTGACCTCCATTTCCCTGATATCGGATTTGCCGGTCAAAATCCGAGGTCCGGGAATATGTCAGAGTCCCGGACAAGTGGCTGGTCCAGTCCGTAAATTGACAAAGTTGTCCGGCGCTCCGAGCGTCTCCCGTCACCCCTGGTCAGTGTCCACGCCTCCCCCCGCTCGGTGGCAGCATGCTCAGTGGTCGTATTGTTTACATTTGGGCACACGACACTCACGGTTCACCTGCACCGCCTCTGTCAGTCCCCTGACCCCCACTGCCCCTGGTGCAGGAACGTCTCTGAGACTATTGAACACTTTCTGCTGCAGTGTCTGCGCTTCCACTCCCACTGTGTAGTGCTACACTCTCAACTCCTCACCCTGAACGTCGCTACCTGTGACCTGCCCACCATAGGCGTAGTTAGGCCTGGGCATTGGGGGCTGTAGCCCCGAATGTTTTATGAATAGCCCCGGATCTCAAATAGCCTCTTTTTTTCTTACAAAAATAAGATAAGCTCTGAGTGGGGCCAACACAGAATTATAGTAAGAAACAAGAGATTTGGTTACATGTTACTTGGCATATGCTGATTGCATCCTTTTTATGAGCAGGACAAGAGAGATACGGAGAAAACAGGAAGAGAGAACAGAGGAGATGAGGAGTCCAACAGATAAATGAGACACCAAAAGACCTTCTGGAGAGGTGAAGAAGAGATATCAGAAGGACAAGACACAGAGTTAACACAGTTTTGTCAGTTCAAAATGAGCCCTTAATTTGTCACACAATAATAAGCAAAAGTTATAAAGCCAATGATGGTTAGATTTCAGTACCTTAGAGCATTGGCAATATACAATCTATATGACTCCTTCATCACGCCAAAGCTCAAGGTCTTTTTCTCAGGGTTTTTCTCCTGCGATGAAAATAATAACAATAACGAAGTTGAACCCCGACTCAGATTGTCTTGATCTTTTTTCATTTCATGTTGCGAAAGTTATCCTAAGCAAATGACGGAACTTGTTGGCAGAGCCGTGGCTCACATCTTATAGTCATTATACTCATAAATACATCGAAAATTATCTGGTAAAAATCTAAAGATCTCTAGGCTGGGTTCAGCCCCCAATGTTTCAAGATCCTAAATACCCTGCTGCCCACCCTGCTGGCGGCGGCTGGCGTCCACCCCTCCCGGCAACACACTGTCATCCGCCTCACCTGTGCCTTCCTGAGGAAGACAGGTCAACTACAGCGCCTGTGATAACATCATAGGACATCACCAGGCTCATAGTGTTCCCCAAGGGATCCTCGCATCCCTAAAAACAACAACAAAGTGACGTAAAAGTCCGCGGCGGGGTAGTTGATATTGGCGGTTGCCGGACAGTAAATACTAGAGTAGGATAAACGTCCAGGGGTGGGTAATGGCCTCGGACTGTTGAGATTCCCGGACCAGTGCTCCCCCCTAATAGTCCGGGAAAAGTGAAAGAAAAAGAAAAGAAAAGAAATAGTCCGAGGGTTGTGTGTACTTACGTACATGCAGCCATTACAAATACTACATGCATACAGGGAAATTAAAACTACTTGGTAAGGCACGGGAGGCAGACAACGTGGTGAGGCACGGGAGGACGTGAGGGGAGGTGTCTACACTTGGGCTGACAAAGCCAGACTGATGGGCTGGCGCAGCCGCCCACCGCTCGGTCGGCTTTGTTTTCACTTCCACCGAGCGACCCGCATGTACATGTTCGGCCGTCCTCCACCGCACCAAACCCCGCATTTACCGCATTTACCATTAACTTATTTGGTAAATCCCAGCATATATCGGACTGGCAGAAAAAATTGTTAACAGTAGAGTCGTTATATAGAGGTCCGTAAAAGCAGCAAGTGGTTATATAGAGGTCCGTAAAGCAGCAGTGGTTATATAGAGGTCCGTAAAAGCAGCAGGTGGTTATGTAGAGGTCCGTAAAAGCAGCAGGTGTTATATAGAGGTCCGTAAAAGCAGCAGGTGGTTATATAGAGGTCCGTAAAAGCAGCAGTCGGTTATATAGAGGTCCGTAAAGCAGCAGGTGGTTATATAGAGGTCCGTAAAAGCAGCATGTTATATAGAGGTCCGTAAAAGCAGCAGGTGGTTATATAGAGGTCCGTAAAAGCAGCAAGTGGTTATATAGAGGTCCGTAAAAGCAGCAGGTGGTTATATAGAGGTCCGTAAAAGCAGCAGGTGGTTATATAGAGGTCCGTAAAAGCAGCAGGTGGTTATATAGAGGTCCGTAAAAGCAGCAAGGGGTTATATAGAGGTCCGTAAAAGCAGCAGGTGGTTATATAGAGGTCCGTAAAAGCAGCAGGTGGTTATATAGAGGTCCGTAAAAGCAGCAAGTGGTTATATAGAGGTCCGTAAAAGCAGCAGGTGGTTATATAGAGGTCCGTAAAAGCAGCAGGTGGTTATATAGAGGTCCGAAAAAGCAGAGTCGTTATATAGAGGTCCGTAAAAGCAGAGTCGTTATATAGAGGTCCGTAAATGCAGCAAGTGGTTATATAGAGGTCCGTAAAAGCAAAGTCGTTATATAGAGGTCCGTAAAAGCAGAGTCGTTATATAGAGGTCCGTAAAAGCAGAGTCGTTATATAGAGGTCCGTAAAAGCGAGTAGCACAGTAGAGTACTTAAGAGGCTGGCAGAGCAAAAGAACTGGGGCAGAACTTATAATAAGCCTATGGCATCACCGTAATTCTCGACATAGCATAAAGCTGCCCATAAGATCTTCCATAAATTCTCGCTATAGCTATGGATATAGCAGTTCCTCAATCAATCAATCATTGGGGGCATGCGCCGGGGGGCGCGTCGCCTCGCCCATCCTACGACGCCACTCCCGGGGATCACCTCCCCGGGATCGAGTCCCCATGCAGGCTCCCTTCCCATACCAAGCAGCTCTCGACAAGAAACATCAACTTGCCCCAGCCACGAGCCTTGTGGGCGCCCCCTTGGCCTCCTCCATGCCGGATTGTCTCTTACAGATACAACCCGATGGGAAGGATCAGTTTCAGGGTAGCGTGCCACATGCCCATATAGCTGAAGTTGGCGCTGACGAACTATGCAGGTAATAGGCCTCAATTCAGTCTCACGGTGCAATCGCTGGTTTGACACGTAATCATCCCAGCGATACCCCATGATTCTTCTAAGACACTTGTTACCAAAGGCATCGATTCGCCTCTTCAAGTCGCTACTTAGTGTCCATGTCTCACAACCATAGAGTAAGACAGGGTTCACAACTTACTTGAAGATCTTTGTCCTCCTGCACAGGTACCGACAACGCCAAATACTCCCGCTGAGCGAGTCCATAACACCGTGGGCTATGCCAATCCGCCGTAAGACTTCTTGACGTGACCCGCCGTCATTATGGACTGCGCTACCAAGGTATGTAAAACTTTCCAAGATCTCAATGTCCTCGCCGCACGCATGAACAAACTGTACTGTTTCATCTAGTAAGCCTCCAAACACCTGGACCTTGGTCTTGAGCCAGGAGACCTCAAGTCCCAAAGGCTTTGCCTCCTCGTGCAGCGCCTCGAGAGCCATCACCAGGACCTCCAGCGACTCAGCAAAGATTACTGCATCATCGGCAAAAACAAGATCAGTGATCTTGGTGTTGCCGACGGATGCTCTACAATCACTTTGATCTACAACCTTGTCCAATACTCAGTCCATACAAGTACGTGCTGAAAAGTGATGGGGCAAGGACGCACCCTTGCCTCACTCCTGTGTTCACAGGAAAAAAGCTGGATACACCTGCCCCACACTTCACAGCACTCTCAGTCCCAGAGTACAGACCAGTCATCAAACCAACAGTCATTGCAGGAATCACGCGAAATCGCAGAAGATCCCAGAGTGACTCACGAATCACGATGCACCGAGTCAAACGCCTTCTTGAGATCAGCATAGGCTGCAAGCATCCCCTGTCGAAACTCACGTCGGCATTCCACCAGGACACGAAGCGCTAGGATACAGTTCCTGCTGACATAAATTCTCGCTAAACACGGCACTTTGAAATAGGTAAAATATGAACTATATATTGTTAGAAGTTCAAGGACTGAAAATCAAGTGATTTTAGAGGATCACTTCATATATAGGGAGGTCCCGTTATACGAGCATTCGGTATACGAGAATCCGATGATACGAGATGTGTAAATTAGGGTCTATTTTCAATATATGAGATCGAAAATCCAATGATACGACATTCAAACTGGGTGAGTAAAATTATCAAGTTCAAAATGCACGCCCTACCACTCCCGGGCTGGACAAAGGGGGATTTGGTTGACCCCAGTGAGGTCATCCCTAGCAAGTCATGACCTGAAGGGTAATTAAGCATATGGCGCGGCCTGACATTTAAGGGTAATTAGCAGGTGTGTGGCTCCAACCTTGGGACCGCAGTCAGGTCACCCCTAGCAAGGCGTGACCTGAAGGGTAATTAAGCATATGGCGCGGCCTGACCTTTAGGGGTAATTAGCAGGTGTGCGGCCCCAACCTTGGGACCCCTACACTACCTTCTCTTGTATCACGCGGCGTCCCCTACATTACAACGTCTTTTTTGCTTGTTATGCATGTTTTATGTTTAATTAATGTGCAGTTATGTTATTTTGTGTGCTATTTTCTCTCAGAATGCTTTTTCTACAGAATAGGTAGTACAGTGTGGGTAATATAGACGCTGTGTGTTTGTTGTGTTTGCTATAGTTTATTTTAGCTTGAAAAACATGTCTTTTTTTTAAATATTTTTTTTAATTGTTGGGGTCCTGGAACCAAACCTATATTTTACCATTAGTTATGTGTTTCGTTATACGAGATTTCGCTTTACGAGTATGCCAGGTGGAACCTAACTGCTCGTATCTTCGGGACCTCCCTGTATACCGTATTTTACGGCTTAAAAGACTTACTTTTTTCCCCAAAAATACCCTGAAAAATACTAGAGCGTCTTTCAAGACGAATGTTGTAGGTTAGCTTAGGTATCTATTCAATTCAGCCTCTGATATGATGTAGCCTCAGTACTTACTATCAGTTACAAGTACACACAAACCTCGATTTCCCGGATATCGGATTTGCCGGAGAAAATCCGAGGTACGGGAATATGTCAGAGTCCAAGACAATTTTTATTTTTTTCAAATTTTTTTTTCTACGTTGAAATGCCTGGTGCTGGTCGTAAATTGACAAAGTTGTCCGGCGGTCCGAGCGTCTCCTGTCACCCCTGGTCAGTGTCCGCGCCTCCCGCCAGGTGGCTGCATGCTCAGCAGTCGTATTGTTTACATTTGGGCACACGACACTCACGGTTCACCAGCACAGCCTCCGTTAGTCCCCTGACCCCCACTGCCCCTGGTGCAGGAACGTCTCTGAGACTATTGAACACTTTCTGCTGCCTCCCGCCAGGTGGCAGCATCCTCAGCGGTCGTATTGTTTACATTTGGACACACGACACTCACGGTTCACCTGCACAGCCTCCGTTAGTCCCCTGACCCACACTGCCCCTGGTGCAGGAACGTCTCTTGAGACTATTGAACACTTTCTGCTGCCTCCCGCCAGGTGGCAGCATGCTCAGCGGACGTAAAAGTCCGCGGCGGGGTAGTTGATATTGGCGGTTGCCGGACAGTAAATACTAGAGTAGGATAAACGTCCGGGGGTGGGTAATGGCATCGGACTTTTTTTTTGAGGATATTTCCTGGACTGTTGCGATTCCCGGACTTTTGCGGTTCCCGGACCAGTGCTCCCCCCTATTAGTCCGGGAAAACGAGGTTTGTGTATTTCAAATACCATAAGACATTCAAATCAACTAATCTGTCTTCACGCTGTGCTATTTACTGCGGTACTGGCAGAAGCCATTCCGCCTCGGCAGATTGGCGCCAACAGCCATTCCGTGTATTAAGGAACTTTGTTTGTTACATTAGATGAAAGTTTGTATACTTATGTACATGCAGCCACCACAAATACTACACGCATACAGGAAAATTCAAACACTATGTGGTGAGGCACAGGAGGCAGGCAACGTAGTGAGGCACGGGAGGGCGTGAGAGGTGTTTACACTCAGGACAACAAAGCCAGACTCAGCTGATCAGCACGCCAGGCAGGCACACAGCTGTGCACCGCAGCGGTTGGGTTTGTTTTCACTCCCGCCGTCCGACCTGCGTGTACATGTTCAGCCAGCCAACATGACGATTTACTTATACTATCGCATACAAGCTAGAAAATAAAAATGGCTGATGAGCAGTGCTGAATGAAGATAATGAATAGTGAGTGTTCTTGTGTGAAAATGACTGACAACAGTTTTGGTGGTCTGTTTTTAAATTTTTTTATTCGGAATTTCTTTCCAAAGTCAGGGTGCGTCTTCCAAGATGCAGCGTCTTATAAGCCGTAAAATACATATATATAGATAGAGATAGAGATAGATAGATAGATAGATAGATAGATAATACTGTACGTATAAATAACATCTTGAAGAGACGTCGGACGTGGGAACGGTGGTTTTGCAAACAAATCATAGACCTGCCCGGATCCATGGAGGGGCTTAGGCAAGTGTGTTCCCTGTCCACCCCTGCTGCTGCTGCTGCTGCTGCTGCTGAGAAGAAGAAGAAGGCGAAATGGATGGAGGATGAGTCATTGCTCCTTGTACAGATGTATAAGGAGCAGCCGCCATGCTGAGTGGCAACTTTAAAAAGCCTGGAGTGCCCCACAAGCTCAAGTGGTCATGTGGGTCCTCATTACTGAGACCATTGATGTGTCTTGTGGAGGAGACAGACGGTGGCTGAGGTGGTCAAGAGGTGGGGCAGCAGCCTCTCCCGGTCCAGACAGAAGCTCAGGCAGCATAGGCAGCTTACTGATGGAGGTGGTAAGCACTGACTATCATAGACTAATACTTAATCGTAAACTTAAACCCCATAAAAGGTGGTGACAATGTGAAGCATTTATTACAGGAATGCACAAGTGTTGCTGCAAGGATGATGTCATTTGGTAATAATTAGATGTTCTTACAGGTGGTGGGCCTCCATGTGTGACCTCAGATGACCTTGCTGAGCTGGGTGGCAAGTATTGTAGGCACGGACAGCTGGACAACAGGAGGAGAGTCTTGGTACAGAGGACATGGCTGATGATGTCACAGATGCTGCAGGCAGGTATTCCCTTCACTCTTATGTTATGTATTTATGTAATTATTCTTTTTAAGCTTTTTCTTTTTCATTTTGTAAGTAGAGTAACCTAAGGTGAGAAATAGAAGAATAAGAAGCCTGCGTTAATTGCCTGTCCCCATAAAGCATGTAATAAAAATGATGCATGACTAAACCACTACAGTTCAAGAAACATCTTGATAGTACTCCACATCTTCAACCACTCGGCGTTAGTTGCAGCACGGCTGGGAAAAGTCGCAGCGTGACGGCAACCGTGGGTTTGCTTCGTGCTGCAAATGTCGCCGCATGACACCAACTCAAAGTTGACCTTTAAATTTTCAAATACCCTTATAGTTTGCGACTATCGCCGACAATCGTAGACTAGTCGCCTAACTACGGCAAACCGTTGGCTAACCACGCTGACTACGGTCGGTGGAGAGGCTTGCCATATCCGGTGTCAGTCGCCGCGTCGCTGCATGACGGCAACCCAATATTGGCCATTAATTTAGTTTTAGTCCGCGACTATCGCCGACTAGTCGCCTAAGTACGAGGCAACCACACTGATTTTGGAGCTTCAACCCCCACAAAATTGGCTGCAGTCGGCACTATCTGGATGACTCGGCAAGTCGTGACCAGTCACCGACGCGAGTCGAGGAGACGTGAACGGACCAAGGCGGTTGAAGTGGTTTGGGCACGTGAAGAAGAGAGAAGGTGGTGAGGCATTGGGGAGAGCTGTTAGAGTGGAAGTGCCAAGTCGCCGTCCACCGGGCAGGCCAAGGAAGACATGGAGGCAGTGTGTGGAAGAGGATCTGGCAGCATTGGCCATGGAAGTTGAGGCAACGGATAGAGATAGTTGGAAGCATATCATCAGCCGTCTAACCTCATTACAAATTATGGGAAAATCTGATGTTAAACAGAAAGAAGATTTAGTCCAGCAGATGTTTAAGACTGTGGGTGAATAACTCCTGACTCACCCACTTCTCCATTCCCTGATGACCTGCTGAGGCACTGCAGCACGGTCGCCCTAGTGGTCACCAGGGCCAGGCTGGCTCCTGGGTAAGCCTGGTGTCCCTTGTGTCTCCCGGTCCTGGGCCGACTTCAGATGGCACTCGCCGTACCTCCTGAACCTGGTCCCTTCCTTACCTCGCCTCCCTGTTGGGCTGACTCAGAACTTCTAACACTGTATCATTGTGACTTGCCAAGAGCTCAACTTGGGTATGGTAAGCCTCCTTGGAATCCTTACCATCAAACTCTTGGGGCTCCCGGCTCTCCCCACCGGCAGCTTCACAGTACTGGCAGCACTCTTCACAGGTTTTAATTAAACTCAAGTGCACTTGGAGTCACAGCATTACTGGCCTGCTTGTAACACTCTTCTTACACACCATCTACACCTACAGGCCAGGGACACTTGCCTCCACCCAAACAATATTAAAAGCCTTCACTCTGTCGCTGATGTCATCCACTTCTTCTACCCCCACAGCTGTCTCCTCTGTGTCTGTGTGTGTGTCTGTTCTGTGTGGACCTGATCCTCCAGCCACCCCCCTAGTGCCTGTCCATAACAAGTTGGGTATGACTTGAGTAAGTTGTGCACCACTACTTTAAACACTGAGGATTGCAGCCACCTGTACCTCCTTGACCGGGGCTGAGGAGGAAGAGTAAAGCTGCTAGCCATAAACTCTCCTGTTCTGATTATAAAGTAGTATATGACTTTTGTACGGCTGGAGTCATGTATTTGGTGATGGGATGTTGATGTCTTTTATAATGATCAAGGCAGCCAAGCACTATGGTTTTCTTTAGTATACAAATAGGAATGAAATAGAAGACTAATTAGTTATTTTCTTTTATACAGCAAATGAGATTCTGTGATGGGGTAGAAGTGGACCTTGACTGGCGTGTGACGTAACTTATGATGAAGCAAGAGTCACCACAAGGATAACCTTCACACCACACACTGGCCTCCACCTGTCTCCCTGCTGGATGGACCCGAGGCCTTGCAGTACAACAGTAAGTATACAAACATGTAGTATACATCCTTGCAGTTAGTTGAACGTCACTTTGGACTTTTGATTCAGTAAAACTAATGTTTTGTCATTACTTCACAATGCCTCTCTCAGTGTGTACAACGCATTGCACAAATATTCATGAGACACATTGCCCTTGTAGTCATGGTTACCCTTCCCTTCCTGTCCCGTATCATGGTGTACACGTCACTGCTCTGGTCACAGCCATGGACGAGTGTATCTCTTCATCTACCTACACGTGCTTGCACTACACGAATCTTACCTTTGTTGTAGCCTTTGCCATGCCCATCAGGGTCATGACTCGCCTGCAAGCAAACATTTCCCCCTTTTTGGCATTAAATCAATCAACTGCAAGCAGCACGATGCACAGCCTTCCATGCCATGGCTTTATTGTAACATCCAGTGACAGGCTGCTTGGTGTCACACTCCTTACTGCTGGATCAGCAGACATCTAAGCTCAGATCCCATTGGCTCATGTTTTCTAGGCCTCATTTGTGATGTGTTTGGCATCACTTGTCTTCCACGCCAGTCCACACACCCGGTCTTGTGCAAAATATAGTCACAGCGCAAAATCCTGTACACCCTCCATTTGTGTCTCTTATTTCACTGGTTTTACAGCTTAACTGCTGCCCTGATGCATGTTACAGGCAACATCCAGGCACCAGCTTCCCATGAGAACACTTATAATTATTATCCTTTGTCTGGATACCAGTGCATCTAACTACTCTCATAAAATAATAAGTGTCTCAGAGTAGCCTGTAACATGTTTCAGGGCAGCAGTAAAGCTGTAAAACATGCAAATCAAAGAATATACTTAGGTAACCTAGCTACGAGAAGGTTAAGCTGTTTCTCTTTGATTTGCATGTTTTACAGCTTTACTGCTGCCCTGAAACATGTTACAGGCTACTGAGACACTTATTATTTTATGAGAGTAGTTAGATGCACTGTATCCAGACAAGGGATAATAATTACACCTGATAAGAACCTTACTCCTGTTCCTCAACCAGACTGATTCACAGGCATTTTTTAAGTGGATATTTTAAGCTTTTGAGTAACTTATATTACTTGTAAGTGTTCTCATGGGAAGCTGGTGCCTCGATGTTGCCTGTAACATGTATCAGGGCAGCAGTTAAAGGCCCGTTTACATCTCCACAACTCGCGACGGCGACCAGTCACGACTTGCCGAGTCATGTTGTGTCAGCGCTGGTCGTCATGTGGGTTGGCATCAGGCCCAGACCGTCGCCGTCGGGTCGTGGGAGTCGTGAAGGGGCGCGCGGTGGGTCCCGACTGTGTTGTGCATGCTCTATACACTCGGGGCGGGTCTGCGCCTCGGAAATTTACGGAAAAAGTTGGCTTCGTGCTGGGACTCGTCGCCGAAGGGACCGAGCCTGGCGCTGACCAGTCGGGGCCGTGCTGCGACTGGAGCATGTGTTATTTTAGCGTGGGAAAGATCAATCTTTCCCACGCTGTCTCCCTTCCGACGGAGAGAGAGAGAGGGAGGGAGGGAGGAAGAGCAGAATTTTTTTTAAATTATTATTACTATCATCTTCATTATCCACTATAAATAGTGCAGTGTCTTTAGCTCTATACTGCTTCCGCAGTATCTTTAGTGCCTTGGCGATTGTCATCACCATGTAGTTATTGTGTTTAATTAAAAATATTTGGAGACACATTAGTAAGCAATCACCAGGATGAAAGTGTAGCCTTCAAACTCTACAGAATTGATAGTAGTAGCCGTAACAGCCCTCCTAACCTCCCTCCTTCCTCGCTGCGTGGAGGGGCTTGCCATATTCTGTGTCAGTCGCAGCACGCCTGGGAACAGTCGCAGCACGCCTGGGAACAGTCGCAGCACGCCTGGGAACAGTCGCAGCACGCCTGGGAACAGTCGCAGCACGCCTGGGAACAGTCGCAGCACGCCTGGGAACAGTCGCAGCACGCCTGGGAACAGTCGCCGCACGCCTGGGAACAGTCGCCGCACGCCTGGGAACAGTCGCCGCACGCCTGGGAACAGTCGCCGCACGCCTGGGAACAGTCGCCGCACGCCTGGGAACAGTCGCCGCACGCCTGGGAACAGTCGCAGCACGTTGCCGTCGTGCGGCGACTGTCGGCGTCGGTGATGACGGCAACCCAATATTGGCGGTTAATTTAGTTTTAGTCCGCGACTTAACGAGACTATCACCGACAATCGCGGACTAGTCGCGGACTAGTCCCCTAACAGTGGCGACCCAAGCCAACCACACCAATTTTGGAGCTTCTGCCCCCCCAAAATTGGCTGCAGTCGGCACCGACTGGATGACTCAGCAAGTCGTGACCAGTCACCGACGCGAGTCGTGGAGATATGAACGGGCCTTTAGCTGTAAAACCAGTGAAATAATAGATGAATGGAGGGTGTACAGGATTTGGTGCGTTGACAACACTGCCATGACGCAGCCCAGGACTGTGTACAGTTGCTGGGCGTTGTTTTGACTACAAGGTATTCATTCATTCCTCTTAGATACATAGTGAGGCTTTCAGAATCAGGGTTTTGTACATCTTGCTTGACTCCTGTAATGGTGAGTTTGAATACAGGTTGAAGTTCCCAAACTCGGCAACCTCGGGACCAGCGCCGAGCCGAGTAATGGAATTTTCCTAATTTTAGAACATAGATATATTAAGGGGAAAAAAAGCATGAAAATCACATGAAAAAAATCAGTCAATTTTCTCAGAAATAGTTAACACATTGTTCTTCCTTTTCTTTTCACTTCCACCAGTAGGTGTTCCTGGACTTTTGGGAGCCATAATACCAATAACAGACCTAAACAAATCGGCGGGAGAAACCAAGCGGCCTAGTGTGGTGGCACCCAGCGGCCGACCCAGCGACTACGCGCCGGGTTTTGGGTGTTCTGCCGTGTTTTGGAAAATCCGGAACCATAGCCGAGTTTTGGGTGTTGCCGAGTCTTGGGAACTTCAACCTGTACAATGGTCAAGGTGCAAAGCTTTGAGAGTCCATTGGTTAAGCTTTCTCTCACTCTTCTTGCAGGATAAATTAAATGGTAACTTGACTAAATAATTATATTTGCTCAATGTTATTCTGATTTCCTTTTTCTCATTTACCATTCCCTCTTCCTTACTTCAGTCATTGAACTTCTATTTCTTTCTTTCCTGTTATTAATGTTTTAAGTAAGAGGCTTAGTTTATGCCTTCCTTGAGAAAGCTTTTGCCACACACACGGAGCGTTGCCGAGAGCTGCTCACGAGGGAAGGTTCAGACCGAAGACTAACAGAATGTCGCTGAAAACAACACAATTATGCTACTTAAACAAGCAGTAGTGTAGATAAATCTTTCTTCAAAGATTGACAAACAAGACATCTTGTGATTCAGACATATGAAAAACTAAGAAAAATATAATAATCAATATGGTGCTCCGATGGATTGCATTTCACTCTAGCGTCACACTCATAAAGAAACTGCCCAAGTAATTTTTTCTACTTCTTGGGAAATAAAATAAAAACGTCCTCATTTTCTTAATTTGGATATCACTGCATTGTTTATCCTTTTATATTTTAGACCACTCACACCCTACACATGACACTGGCGACTATACCAATACGTAATGCGCCACATAATGAAGAATTGATTTAGGCAAAAATCCAGAAATTGCTGAAAAATGACTTGGGCAGTTTCTTTATGAGTGTGACGCTATAGAAACATGTTGATCAAGTCATGGGAAACATTAACTTACAGACTGTATTGACAGGCGAAGGGTCGGGTACATGAAGGGAACCAGGGACATTATGGAGGCAGTAGTGTAGCGGGGAGATATGTGTGTGCCTTGCCTCCCCTCCTAGCCAGGGGACAGCGCGACACCGGCGCAGTCTGTGCTTGTTGCTACACCCTTTGTACTCAACTGAAATCCTAGAAAATAATCTCTACCACTCACTACTCTTGCTGCAAACCCTTCCATCACAGCTCCTCCACATCACTGTCTCAACAAACTATGTACACAATAATCAGA
Source organism: Chionoecetes opilio (assembly GCA_016584305.1). Taxonomy (NCBI): domain Eukaryota; kingdom Metazoa; phylum Arthropoda; class Malacostraca; order Decapoda; family Majidae; genus Chionoecetes; species Chionoecetes opilio. Next base: position 566,487 of record JACEEZ010021770.1, read on the forward strand.
CCTCTGGGAAGGCTCTCAGCAAGCCTCTCATGCTAGTACCGGCATCCTAGCTAATGCAATGTTGCCTCATCCAAACATGCCAATGCAAGACCTTACTGTACACAAATAATATTATATATCCTCCACAGTCAGAAGGACCAAAGCCACCCTGGCCACACCCTGCCGGGAGCTGCCCCGCCCCGCCCCCAATCCCTCCGTGGCCCCTGAGCATGTCAGCGGCGCGGCAGAGGTGGTGGGATGGGAAGAGAAAACCAGGTGAAGTAGCTTACAAAGTTCATTCTCTTTTTTGTGTATTTCTGCAACTAAAAAACACTTTAGATGCCAAAGAGTATTAGTAATATGACTAAGATATTTAGAATTCTTCATATGTAAACAAACTTAAGTTTAATTCTAGCGTGCCCATAAAAACTATCTTTCTCACGGTATCTCTCACTCCTAAATTTGTTATCTCTTCCAGGCTAAGCTGAAAGACTTTTCTGAACCCAACAACTGACGTCTGCCTCAAGCCGACACTCACCCACTGCCTGACTCACACTCTGGCCACCTTGGAAGGCAAACAGCTGTGCACTGGCGGGGAGACAGCCCAGGGCAACCAGGGCACCCCCTCACATGCCTGCACTCACCTTCATGACAACAAAAACATGAAGACGTTGTGTGGTTCCTGAACGTCATTCTCACTTAACCTGAACAACATAATAAAAAGATAAGCCAATGAAAAAGTAACTCTTTGAAAACGTTTTTACATGTACAAGACCGCCCGACGGGATCATGCTGGCTTATATCTGTGACTCAGTGCTCCAGATGCATCACTCCCTCTCTCTCTCTCTCCCTGGCACGGTGATTGGTCTGCTCACTCAACACTTTGGTCTTCACTAGCAGCTCATTGGCTGACTCATCACTACTACAGTTATCAATCATCACTACTTCCACCTGCATAAACACTCCTCAACGGCCTCAAGTCACTCAAGATAAGGTAGCATATAATTTTCTTTTATTGCTCACTTCCTACAGTTTCTTCAGGCACGCACGCACTTACACACACACACACGCACTTACACACACGCACGCACTTACACACGCACACGCACGCACGCACTTACACACACACACACACACTTACGCACACACAGACACACACAACAATGACATAAATGCATTTATCCTTTTTTTTTGTTCCACGCATCCAGCATCATCCCGGACGCAGGGTTTTCCTCTACACAGTTTCTTCCCGCAGCTGCGTTGGGCAACACAGCCACTCAGAGACATCCCCCTCGATGCACTGACTTCAACATTCTGCCTCGGCACTTCACTAAACAGATCACAATGAGTGTGAGTGACTTATTGTGCCAAATATCTCTCTCTCTCCTCTCATTCCATCAACCCAGTTCATAAGAGCATTGAAGCACACATACATACATACACACACAAACTGAGTTCATGGATGGTGGCAGAACAGATCACTATCAAGGTCCATTATCAGCTCTGACTCTGTGTGTGTGTGTGTCTCTATCAACAAAAAAGATAGCCAGAAAGAGAGAGAGAGAGTGAGAGTTACTGGCTATCGGTGGTTTGGTTGTCTGGCTCCCCAGGTCAGGGCCGTCCACTAGGCAGGTCAAAGGTCACCTGGTCTGGCCACCACCGCCGCCGCCTCTCCTCCCCGGCCAGCCACCCTCGTCCTGCCCTCACGATGAGCTCTTGGAGATGTTCTTGGCGGCCATCCAATCCCTGATCTCCTTCTTGAGGGCCTCGGCTGGGGGCGGGACGGACACGGTGAGGGAGGGAGGGAGTGGGTGGGTGGGTGAGGGAGGGAGTGGGTGGGTGGGTGGGTGAGGGAGGGGGTGGGTGGTTGAGGGAGGGAGGGAGTAGTTGGGTGAAGGAGGGAGTAAGGGAGTGGGTGGGTGAAGGAGGGAGTAAGGGAGTGAGTGAGTAGATGAGTGCGTGAATGGGGAAGTGGGTGAGTCATGTATTATTCACCCACGATCTTAGTTATGTGCTGGACTTGTGATTGCTAACTCACAGAGACCGCTATATGGGTAAGGCTGGGACCTCATGCACCCCATCACCTTGCTCAAGGGGGACACTAACTGCATGCTTGTCAGTATAAAACCTAAAGAGGTTTGTGCGAGCCTTGAACACATGACCACCGTGTGAGAGATGTATAACTGAATAAATGAAGACATGTTTAAATTGCACATATAAATTTATCACTACATACATGCTAAGTTTAGCCAGACCAGGAAATTTCCATTCTTTCTTAAAAGTACTTCATCTCAATTGTGTCAAATCAATCAATCATTGGGGGCATACGCCGCGGGGCGCGTCGCCTCGCCCACCCTACGACGCCACTCCCAGGGGTCACCACGCGCGAGTCCCCATGCAGGCTCCCTTCCCATACCAAGCAGCTCTTGACAAGAAGCATCAACTTGCCCCAGCCACGAGCCTTGTGGGCGCCCCCTTGGCCTCCTCCACGCCAGATTGTCTCTTACAGATACAACCCGGTGGGAAGGATCAGTTTCAGGGTAGCGTGCCACATGCCCATATAGCCAAAGTTGGCGCTGACGGACTATGCAGGTAATAGGCCTCGATTCAGTTTCACGGTGCAATCGCTGATTTGACACGTAATCATCCCAGCGATACCCCATGATTCTGCGAATACACTTATTACCAAAGGCATTGATTCGTCTCTTCAAATCTCTATTTAGTGTCCATGTCCCACAACCATAGAGTAAGACAGGGATCACCAAGCGACTTGAAGATCCGGATCTTTGTCCTGCACAGGTACCGACAACGCCAAATACTCCTGCTGAGCGAGTCCATAACACCGTGGGCTATGCCAATCCGTCGTAAGACTTCTTGACGTGACCCGCCGTCATTATGGGCTGCGCTACCAAGGTATGTACAACTTTCCAAGATCTCAATGTCCTCGCCGCACGCATGAACAGACTGTAATGTTTCATCTAGTAAGCCTCCAAACACCTGGACCTTGGTCTTAACCCAGGAGATCTTAAGTTTCAAAGGCTTTGCCTCCTCGTGCAGCGCCACGAGAGCCATCACAGGACCTCCAGCGACTCAGCAAAGATTACTGCATCATCGGCAAAAACAAGATCAGTGATCTTGGTGTTGCCGACGGATGCTCGCAATCACTTTGATCTACAACTTTGCTCAATACTCAGTCCATACAAGTACGTGCTGAAAAGTGATGGGGCAAGGACGCACCCTTGCCTCACTCTGTGTTCACAGGAAAGAAGCTGGATACACCTGCCCCACACTTCACAGCACTCTCAGTCCCAGAATACAGGCCAGTCATCAGACCAATAGTTCTTGCAGGAATCCCGCAAAGTTGCAGAAAATCCCAGAGTGACTTACGATGGACTGAGTCAAATGCCTTCTTGAGATCAACATAGGCTGCAAGCATCCCCTGTTGATACTCACGTCGGCGTTCCACCAGGACACTAAGCGCTAGGATACCGGTCCGTTGTTGACGTACCAGGTGACGGTCCCCTTTACCTTTCCAGATAGGGACGACCAGCCCCCTTTTCCAGTCGGGAGAAACGGTACCTGATTGCCACACGGCAGTCAGGACAGCATGCAACTCGGGATCATGGCCTCACCCCCAGCTTTGAGCAGCTCTGCACTGATATTACAAACACCAGCTGCCTTTCCACCCCTCAATTTCGTCAATGGGAGGATCGGCATCCGCTGCCTGTAACCCAGTGGTGTGAAGCTGCTCAATTGGAGGGTTCACCATGAACAACTGCCCAAAGTACTCAGCCCAACGAGCCATCTGCCCATCCATGTCAGACACGAGGGCTCATCAGCTACTCAGATAACACTCGCCCGAGATGGAGACTTGGAACGGAGCTTCTTCAGGGCTCGGTAGGCGGGTCTGAGGTCATTAGCGTTCAAATGGCCCTAGACACCCTCAGCGAGATTCCTGACATACCTCTCCATGTCTCTCCCCAGGAGGGTTCTAGTGACAAGAGCCCTGTGCTGGTCCTAGTTCCCAGCAAGCTTGGCCAATTTGAGACTGCCACTGCATACTCATGGGCACATGTCAAGTCATTCAGCTTCTCAAGATGAAACACAGTATGGTTACCTCTAGAGATTCTTCTGGACTTGACATGAAGCTTAAGTGTAGCAACAACAAGTCTGTGATCAGCTGCAAAGAACTCAGCACTCTGGTAAACCCTGCAGTTCTGGAGGATCCTCCAACGAGTACTAACGAGGATGTGGTCGATCTCCTTAGCTACCCCTCCGGCATTACTATACCATGTCCAGCGATGCAGCTCTGGTCTCTGATACCAAGAACCTGCAATTCTCAACCTTCTGGACCTTGCAAAATTCAGAAGCAGAGAACTGTTAATGTTTGTGGTACCGGAGCCATGGGGACCAACACATATCTCGTAGCCATCTCTCACAGTGCCAGTAGTAGCATTGAAGTCGCCCAAGACAATGAGTGTGTCCCAAGGAGGACACTGTTCAAATACAGAGTCGAGTTTGGCGTAGAACATCTCCTTCTCTTCAGTTTTACGCACCTCGGTAGGAGCGTACACTGCAACAAGAGACATGAAACCCAGAATGTGTTTCATCCTCACCCGCATTATACGCTCATCAGCTGGAGTAACCTCAACAACTGACGGTTGCAGTTTGCTGGAGATGCCTATAGCTACTCCCCGGTCACGGTGACCAAAGCTCATGCTGGACCAGTAGTAGGTGTAAACCCCACTGCTAGTCTCGCCACTGCCAGGCCTCCTCGTCTCAGAGAGTCCCACTATATCCACCCTCAGCCTACTGAGCTCGCCCGATAGGAGAGGCAGTAGTCGATGATCGTCTGAGAGGCTCAGAACGTTCTACGAGCCCACACGTAGAACCCTCCGGGGTTCTATCCCAGGAGTGATTAGACGGGCAGGCGCCGCCTCTGCACCGCCCCGGCCACCCCCATAAGAAAAAGATGGGCTAGGGGGCCCCACCACTTCATTTAGATTCCCGCAAACTAATTTCTAACTGAAAAATTCTAAATTATAACGGAATTGTGTCAAAACAAAAAATATATCCTGCCGTGCAGTAGGAAATTGATGAAGTGAAAGAAGACAGTTATAGAACACTTTGAGGGAGGCCAGGTGAGGGTTGAGGAGGGCGGGAGGGTACAATAACAAAGCCTAGGGACAGGAAGACACAAAACAATGGCTATGGAACTAAAAAAGGCAACGAAAACAATAAAGCTTTGATCTCAACCCCAGCCTCACCCTCCCTGACCCAGCACCGCCAGAGTGGCTCACCTGGCATGAGTTGCTCCTCGGCGAGTGGCTGGCGGGTGAAGGGGTCGGTGGGGTCGTTGAGGAGGTGGCGCACGATATTGTGGCGGTCCATCACCACGCCGGAGGGAAGCTCCACCGGGTCCTCCATCAGCGTCTGCATCAGGGGGTCTGCGGCACGGGGGGGGGGGGGGGGGGGTGTTACACCTCGCCATTATGTAGGGATTAACCCCTCGAGACCCAGAACGTAATTTCCATTGTAATTTGGGTACCATTAGACGCTTTTTAGTGAATGTAAGCAATGTTTTATAGCTATGGCCTGTTTAATATTCTTGTCCACTAACTAATTTGTTTCATTGAGTTATTTTTCGTTATTTTATGGCTAACAACATACAATTTTTTATACCTGGGTGTGATGTTTAAGATTGGGCGTGAAGAGTTAAGGAGTAGGTAAGTCTAAGGGGCCCAGACATGTTGTGATTTTTTCTCAGTTTTTGTATGAACACTTGCATGTCAGGAAGTCCCCGATGCAGACAAAACTGTCGTCTTTTTATTTAAGAACATAATAAAATAAGGAAGCTACAAGAGGCCGCGAGACCTACACGTGGTAGTTCCTGTTACTTAACACTACCTACATCCACCTTTCATCCCCATCCATGAAACTGTCCAGCCTCCTTTTAAAACTCCCTAATGACTCCACACTAACTACCCCACGACTGAGTCCATGCCAATCATTCACCACCCTATTTGTAAACCAGTTTCTCCCCGTTTCCTTTTTAAATCTACGCTTTTGCAGTTTGAATCCGTTACTTCTCGTTTTACCCTGCTTACTAGCCGTGATAACTTTTCCTACATCGCCTTTATTGTATCCCAAGGTGTTATAAGGTGGTGGAGGACATCAAGGCAAGGGAGAGGAGGTGGTCAGGGCTTAGTAACGGATTCAAGCTGGAAAAGCGTAGATTTAAAAAGGAAATAGGGAGAAACTGGTTCACAAACAGGGTGGTGAATAATATGAATGGACTCAGTCGTCAGGTGGTCAATGCAGAGTCTATAGGGGTCTTTAAAAGGAGTCTGGATAAATTCATGGATGGGGAAGAGAGGTGGATGTAGGTAGTGTTAAGTAACAGGAACTACCTCGTGTAGGTCTCACGGCCTCTTGTAGCTTCCTTATGTTCTTATGTTCTCATGTTATGTGGGGAAATGTCAACGGCTGAGTGATGGTTGTGGGGTAGTTAGTGTAGAGTCGATAGGGAGTTTTAAAAGGAGGCTGGACAGTTTCATGGATGGGGATGAAAGGTGGATGTAGGTAGTGTTAAGTAACAGGAACTACCACGTGTAGGTCTCGCGGCCTCTTGTAGCTTCCTTGATACACAGATGAGTGCAGGAATGCTGAGTGTGAAGGCTGGTGAGGATGAGTGGCATGTCACCATAGATAGGAAGTGTGATCACTAGTTATGTGACAACGCCTATATACAGCAAGAGCCACACCTATCCTACATGAGGCCACCACGCCCTGCACAGTAGTCCCCTGGGCCAGCGATGCATCCACCACTACATAGCTTCTGCCCCACGGGGAAATACTCTCTGGTGTTCACATCAATAAAGCGTGTCAAACTGCATCTGCAACTCCTCTCTTTGTAATATTCCCAATAAACCTAAACTTATCTTTCCTTTTCTCAATAAACTTGTAACTCGTGTGTTTTTCTATCATGTCCCAAAATCTTAACTGTGCTGCTCTACTCGCACCCTCCTGGCCTATCCCTGCACCCTCCTGGCCTATCCCTGCACCCTCCTGGCCTATCCCTGCACCCTCCTGGCCTATCCCTGCACTCTCCTGGCCTATCCCTGCACCCTCCTGGCCTATCCCTGCACCCTCCTGGCCTATCCCTGCACCCTCCTGGCCTATCCCTGCACACCCCTTCACCCACAACCCTGCCACACACACACCCTGCTCCTCCCTCCTCCTCTGGCCACAGCATCCTCACCCTGCCTCACACACACACACACACACAGGTACACACCCATGAAGTGGTCCGGGGCGTCGCTGTAGTCCTCGTCCTTCTTCTGGTTGGCCTGCAGCACATTGTACGCCTGCTCCCCGATGGTGCGGAAAGCCTCTATTTCGGACGCACACTTGATCACCGCGCGCTCCAGCTTGGACGCCGCCGTCTCAAACAACTCCCTCTTGAAGGACCGCTGAGGAGGGACAAGGCAAGGCACGGAGGTCAGGGTCACTGTGTGCCTGTCATCATTAGTGCTTCCTGCTAGTCTAGGATAGGGAGGCATTGTGTCTTGTGGAGGGAGGTGAAAGTACAGCTGATGGAACAAGGGACACATTCTGTGTGTGTGTGTGTGTGTCCAGTAGGAGTGGCAGGCCCACAATGCTGCCCCGCCTTGTATTGTGTGTTCTGCACAGTAGTTGAGGAGAGAGAGATAAGGGGGGGCAACAAGACCTACCTCATCATTAGCAATGGCTTGGTGGAACTTGTGAGAGTCCAGGTGGAGGTAAATGTCCACCAGCTGCTCCAGCAGCTTGCGGGGCTCCCAGCCGTACTTGTCTGCCTGGCGCACCTTCAGGTTACCACCTGCGGTGGAGGGGAGGCAGAGGGACTCACTAGGGTGGGGCTCCTGCACTCACAACATTAATATTACAAAGAAGCATGAATAGGTAAGTTTTCTTTGTCTCCTTTCGAACCCAAGACAAGGTGCATCACCATGACGACCTTTTTGTCTGGTGAACAGTGAGCATTAGTAGCCGGTGATCCTACCCTCACCCGGGAGGACACCAGCAAGGGTAGTAATGAGCCATGACAGGGGTAAGGGAGGGAGGTGTCGGGCCACAACACAGGCCACGGCTCCTCCCGGCGGCCCCGGGTACTCACACTTCTGTCCGCAGAGCTGGGCCAGGTTGAAATTGAGCATGGCCGCCAGCCGGTCACACAGCTCGGGCCGCAGGAAGGGGTCCGGCACCTCCTTGGTGAGGTAGTGCATCATGTCCACTGTTTCCCGGGCCAGCGTCAGGTAGGATCTGGGGGGACCAAGGGAGGGATGAGCAGGGAGCAAGGCTGGAGGCCGGGGTCACACAGGCTCAAGGGAGGCACGGCACTACTTCTTGCAGCTCAAGTAAAAACATGAATCATGAATTTTGTAGCTAAAACAGGGGGAAACAGATCTTTTAGAGATGAGTTCATGTGTGGCAGCCGCACCTGCACTGCCTCTCGTCGGTGGCCAGCAGCCGCTGTCTGCTCTGCTGCTGCTCCCGGCTCTGCTGCGCCCATGTGCCGCGCTCCATCTCCTCCTGCACCTCATGGATGCGCTGAAAACAAAGCCACAAAGATGAGGATATAACAGGCTATAACAGGACACAGACAACCTACTGCTATAACAGGACACACAGACAACCTACTGCTATAACAGGACACAGACAACCTACTGCTATAACAGGACACAGACAACCTACTGCTATAACAGGACACAGACAACCTACTGCTATAACAGGACACAGACACAACTTCTGCTATAAACAGGACACAGACACTATGCTAAACAAGACACAGACAACCATTATGCTTAACAGGACACACGACAACCTACCATAACAGGACCACAGAACCACTGCTAAACAGACACCAGACAACCTACTGCTATAACAGGACACAGTATGCACACATTCTGTCTTTCTAAAAAGTACATCACGGCATTCTCACACCAAGCTGCAGATATCCCATTATGGTGGTTTTCCTGCCATGCCCGTACATACACAGCAGCCTCACAACAACCTGACACTCCGACTGATTCATTCACTAGTGCATGGGTTCACAGGCCTGTAGCAATCAGCACAAACGTCCATACCCAGCAATGCCGCACACCACCAGGTCGGAGCTCACCTTGAGCGTCCAGGATCATCAGCAGGAAGTGGTCGTCATCAGCAGCACAACTTCACAAACTCCTTCCCTGAGCTGCACACAAACACCACAACCATTAATGCGCTGAATCACACCACCCACAAAGGCATCACAACAATGTATCCACAGCCACATAGCCACACCCTACAATGAGGCAGCCATATAGCCACACCCTACAATGAGGCAGCCATATAGCCACACCCTACAATGAGGCAGCCATATAGCCACACCCTCACAGTGCCACCAGGGCCAGGGACTCACTTGGATTCTATGATGAGTGCCTCCCGGTGCCGCCTGTCGTCCCACAGGCTCTTGAAGATCACACTGATGTGGTAGCGGATGGTGAACTTGTCGTAGAACTCGCTGCTGGTGCCGGTAGACTCCACCACTGCAATGAGAGGCAGCCAATACAACCCCTGGTGTGAGCGCCTTGATGCCAACATGCTGCCGTCTAAAGCTATTCCTGGCATCACTCACACTTACTCACATCAAAGAAGGGAGGCGGTAGCAGAGTGGTTAGCGTCTACGAGTGGCGTTCTCGAAGACCCGAGTTCGATCCCGAGTGAGACCCATAAATCTACTTAAAATCTTTCTGTACCGTCGAGTGGCCTAAGAACACCCACATGCCCTGCCCATTAACTCTACCTTAGATTGTGAGTGCATCGGAGGACACAGGGGAGCGGCATGAGCGGCAATCACAGGCGGGAAAAAGAGTAAAGAAGTGTACATACAAGTTGTAACTATTGACACAGTGCCAGTGTCCTGTCTCCCCAGCCCTGGTGTGTGTAAGGCTAACCACAACAACAGTTTTGCCACTGCCACCCTGGAGAGTCTTGAGAAACACCCGTCCGTCACAGTGCGCATGCAGACAAATAGGTAGAAAGGTACAGCACTATGCACATTGTCGCCTATGTCGCAATCTTGCCTTCCTTCCTCGATCCTGACGCGACTGTTTGTGTTCATGACTGGACACTAAAGAAAGGATAGGACAGTGGAAGGATGAGGAGGATTACAAGGGAAGATGATACCAAGGGACCCGTCAGTATCTGTTGAGCTGGGTAATCAATCAATCAATCATTGGGGGCATACGCCGAGGGGCGCGTCGCCTCGCCCACCCTACGACGCCACTCCCAGGGGTCACCACACGCGAGTTCCCATGCAGGCTCCCTTCCCATACCAAGCAGCTCTCGACAAGAAACATCAACTTGCCCCAGCCACGAGCCTTGTGGGCGCCCCCTTGGCCTCCTCCACGCCGGATTGTCTCTTACAGATACAACCCGATGGGAAGGATCGGTTTCAGGGTAGCGTACCACATGCCCATATAGCCGAAGTTGGTGCTGACGGACTATGCAGGTAATAGGCCTCGATTCAGTCTCTCGGTGCAATCGCTGATTTGACACGTAATCATCCCAGCGATACCCCATGATTCTGCGAAGACACTTATTACCAAAGGCATTGATTCGCCTCTTCAAGTCACTATTTAGTGTCCATGTCTCACAACCATAGAGTAAGACAGGGATCACAAGCGACTTGAAGATCCGGATCTTTGTCCTTCTGCACAGGTACCGACAATGCCAAATACTCCCGCTGAGCGAGTCCATAACACCGTGGGCTATGCCAATCCGCCGTAAGACTTCTTGACGTGACCCGCCGTCATTATGGACTGCGCTACCAAGGTATGTAAAACTTTTCAAGATCTCAATGTCCTCGCCACACGCATGAACAGACTGTACTGCTTCATCTAGTAAGTCTCCAAACACCTGGACCTTGGTCTTGAGCCAGGAGACCTCAAGTCCCAAAGGCATTGCCTCCTCGTGCAGCGCCTCGAGAGCCATCACCAGGACCTCCAGCGACTCAGCAAAGATTACTGCATCATCGGCAAAAACAAGATCAGTGATCTTGGTGTTGCCGACGGATGCTCCACAATCACTTTGATCTACAACTTTGCTCAATACTCAGTCCATACAAGTGATGGGGCAAGGACGCACCCTTGCCTCACTGCTGTATTCACAGGAAAGAAGCTGGATACACCTGCCCCACACTTCACAGCACTCTCCGTCCCAGACAGTCCTGTGTACTAGTAAACTATATATGGCAGAAGAGGAGGAGGAGGAGGGAAACAAATAAGGCAATAATCACAGGTGCCTGGTGATGTCATTCATACACCCAGCACTGCATTCTGAAGCTAAGCATGAGTGTGCTTTATTTTCCAGTGTCTGTAGTGAAGAATGAACACTGCCAAATATTCCCTCGACTGCCATAGAAAAGTCATCTGTTGTGTATCACTCTTCATGCCTGAAGGGAATCCCCATCAGCAAAGGGCTGGTGGTGAGGCACGGCACAGCACGCTGCTCTAATACTACCTGTAAACAATTGAACAGTTACTTTTCTCCAATGATACAAAGCATACACTGCCCCTTCCTTCCCTCACTCTATCATTCTTCAAGAGTTAAGATACAGTACCATACATAACCTGAATTACTCCCCACCTCTTTGTGTTGACATGGCTTTCTCTCATCTTGTAACCCTTCATCCCTTTCTTTACTTTAAGGTCAAGCACAGACAAATGTGGGATTACTCAAACATTCACTGTCAGGGTCACGGAAGCATGATGATTAGGGGAGGCGGTGGCAGAGTGGTTAGCGTCTCAGAGTGGCGTTCTCGGTGACCAGAGTTCGATCCCCAATGAGAACCAAAATTCACTTAAAATCTTCCTGCACCGTTGAGTGGCCTAAGAACACCCACATGCCCTGCCCATTAACTCTACCTTCGATTGCGAGTGCATGGTAGGACACAGGGGGGGAGGGGGCATGAGCCTCTAATTACAGGCGTCACTATAACAATCCTGCCTGCGCCACCACAGGCGAGGACCAACCATCACAGCCCTCAAGTGAACCTCCAGGGCCTGCCATCCCACCCCTGGAACTCACTGCCTACACACGCTATAGGCCTAAATGTAAAAAAAGAAAAGAAAAAAGATACATACTAGTTGGAAGTGTATCATCGGCCTAACCTCAATAAAACCCAAAGTCTAACCTCATAAAAAATATGGGAAAAACTGACTTTAAACAAAAAGGAAGAAGACGACTGGCCCAGGACACACAGACCACCTACTGGTATAGAACTTCATGAGGGCCACGGGCAGGTGGGTGGCCAGGGGGTGGTGGAGGATGCGCTGGTGTAGGGTGTCCACATGTTGCTGTACGGACGGCGTCAGCATGAACAGCATCTGAGGGACGGAACACAGGGCATGAACAGCATCTGAGGGACGGAACACAAGGCATGAACAGCATCTGAGGGACGGAACACAAGGCATGAACAGCATCTGAGGGACGGAACACAAGGCATGAACAGCATCTGAGGGACGGAACACAGGCATGAACAGCATCTGAGGGACGGAACACAAGGCATGAACAGCATCTGAGGGACGGAACACAAGGCATGAACAGCATCTGAGGGACGGAACACAAGGCATGAACAGCATCTGAGGGACGGAACACAAGGCATGAACAGCATCTGAGGGACGGAACACAAGGCATGAACAGCATCTGAGGGACGGAACACAAGGCATGAACAGCATCTGAGGGACGGAACACAGGGCATGAACAGCATCTGAGGGACGGAACACAATTTACACTCACTCGAGAGGCGCAGAGTAAGGGGCGATCTGATAGAAGTTTTTAAGTGAATAAAGGGATACAATAAAGGAGAGGTAGGAATAGTTCTCACGGCTAGTAACCAGGGTAGAACAAGAAGTAACGGATTCAAGCTGGAAAAGCGTAATTTAAAAAAGAAATAAGGAAAACCTGGTTCACAAATAGGGTGGTGAATGACTGGAATGGACTCAGTAGACAGGTAGTTAGTGCGGAGTCATTAGGGAGTTTTAAAAGGAGGCTGGAATATTTCATGGCTGGGGATGAAAGGTGGATATAGGTAGTGTTAAGTAACAGGAAATACCACATGTAGGTCTCACGGCCTCTTGTAGCTTCCTTATTTTCTTATGTAAGATGAGATAGATGGGAAGGGAGGCAGATCAGGGGGCTAGGTGAAGATGGGGAGATGGGTGAGGGAGGAAGGAGGGAAGGGAGATGGGTGAGGGAGGGTAGGGTGCTTACCTCCACCAGCTTGGCCGTGAGGTAGGGGTTCTTGATGAGCGAGGGTGAGCACAGCAGCACGATGGCCATGGTGATGATGGGGTTGTCGAGGTGCTTGATGGCCACCTTGGGAATGTACCTGTGACAAACAACACCCAACTGTCAGTGTCCCTCCACCACACCCACACCTCTGGCCCTCTACCACACCCACACCACTGTCCCTCCACCACACCCACACCACTGGCCCTCCACCACACCCACACCACTGGCCCTCCACCACACCCACCACTGGCCCTCCACCACACCCACACCACTGGCCCTCCACCACACCCACCACTGGCCCTCCACCACACCCACACCACTGGCCCTCCACCACACCCACCACTGGCCCTCCACCACACCCACCACTGTCCCTCCACCACACCCACACCACTGGCCCTCCACCACACCCCCACTGGCCCTCCACCACACCCACACCACTGGCCCTCCACCACACCCATACCACTGGCCCTCCCACCACACCCACCACTGGCCCTCCACCACACCCACACCACTGGCCCTCCACCACACCCACCACTGGCCCTCCACCACACCCACACCACTGTCCCTCCACCACACCCACACCACTGGCCCTCCACCACACCCACCACTGGCCCTCCACCACACCCACACCACTGTCCCTCCACCACACCCACACCACTGTCCCTCCACCACACCCACACCACTGTCCCTCCACCACACCCACACCACTGGCCCTCCACCACACCCACACCACTGGCCCTCCACCACACCCACACCACTGGCCCTGCTACACCACTACTATTACTACCACACCCACACCACTGGCCCTGCTACACCACTACTATTACTACCACTTCCAGGACCACTACTACCACTTCTACAAACTATGACAACAACCACACAACAACAACATTCACTCACTGTAGGACGAAGAGGAGGAACTCAGCCAGGTCGTCCAGGTACCACTCTGGCAGGGCAGCGAACAGTTCCGGCAGGGTGGGGGGCAGGGGCAGCAGGGAGGCGGTGTCCGACAGGGGGGCTGCCACGGGACCCTCAGAGGAGCCGGTGTTGGTGTTGAAGGAGGGGTTGTAGGAGTAGGTGTGGGAGGAGTTGAAACGTCCCCCGGTGAGGGCGCGCAGGATGGTGTGAGCCACGCCAGAGTAGAAGTGAAGACAGCGCTCCAGCAATTTTTCGTCCAGGAGCCCTGCGTCGGCACAGATCTTGGACTTGTTAAGTTTCTGGGGAAGAGAGAGAAAGGGGAAGATGAGTGGTGGAGTGGGGAAGAGAGGGAGATGAGTGGGGAAGGGCGGTGAGTGGGAGATGAGGGAGGAGAGAGATGAGGGATGAATGGGTGGATGAGGGATGAATGGGTGAGGGAATAATGGAGGGGTAGAGAATGGCAGTGCGTGAGACTGTGGGGTGGTGGCAGGATGATGAGGGCAGTGTGTGGTGATGGCAGGATGATGGGGTGGTTGGCGTGTGGATGGGGTGAGCTCGTGGTCCCAGGTTCAAGTCCCACGGGAACAGCTTATTCAGTAATGGTGTGGTGGGTTCAGATTACCCCCATGCCGCCCATCAAGCCTGCCTTGGATGGCAAGGGCATGGGAGGGCATCGGGGGCAGCATGAGCCTCTTAAGCATCACAGGCATCACCATGAAAATCATACCTATGCCCCCCCCCCCCCTCTGTAGCTACGCCACTGGCTATAGGCGAGATGACATTATATAAGGTAGAAAGATAACGAGGCAACAGTCATTACTTTCCAGGGAGGACTAAACAAACTCAAATCACACGTAGGCTCTCCCTCCCTCCCTCTCTCCCTCGCCCACTGACAGTAGCGCCGCCAGGACATGGTGACTGGGGTGGCCAAGGTTGGACACAGATCTAGTGTGGGCTGGCCAGGGCATAGCCATGAAAAAAAATGGTAGAATATTCATTAGACCTCTGACTCAGATCTGGAGTGGCCAATGAGATTTCAGATCCGCCACTGCCCACTCACTTCTCTCTGCCACTCCCTCCCTTTCTCTCTCTAATACCTTACACTGCAGGAATATGAAGAAAAGCAACAAAATAAGGCGTTGTTTGGCCAAAAATCCTCCTCTTCCTCCTCCCAGCTGCCTGCACACACACGTCCTGCCTGATCGCTAGCGCGCCCTCGACTGTGCCTCGTACCGGACTACTCCAGCAGCTCAACTCTGTTCAACACTGCTTCAAAACACTAAACCTTTCCTCTAATTCCTTCCCACGCCCTGCCCTGTTGACCTTTGACCAATAATTCTTGACCTGTAACGTTATCTAAGTCTTGAATGTTAGTAAACGTGAGTTTGTAATAGTGTTGGTATAGTTTTAAGTATATGCTGATAGGGTTCGTTAGTGCTTCGAACTCGTTAACAGCGTCGCAGAGGATCGTGAGTATCTTTTTTTTTTTTTTGCTAGGTAGTTTGTGGGTTGTTCATGGACTGGATTACCTTGTTAGCCGCGGCGTGGCTAGGTGTCTTTCCATGAGGGGCACCTGGGGGGCACAGCTGAGTGTGGGGAGGCACCAAGGGGGCACAGCTGAGTGTGGGGAGGCACCTGGGGGGGCACAGCTGAGTGTGGGGAGGCACCAAGGGGGCACAGCTGAGTGTGGGGAGGCACCAAGGGGGCACAGCTGAGTGTGGGGAGGCACCAGGGGGGCACAGCTGAGTGTGGGGAGGCACCAAGGGGGCACAGCTGAGTGTGGGAGGCACCAGGGGGGCACAGCTGAGTGGGGAGGCACCAAGGGGGCACAGCTGAGTGTGGGGAGGCACCAGGGGGCACAGCTGAGTGTGGGGAGGCACCAGGGGGCACAGCTGAGTGTGGGGAGGCACCAAAGGGGCACAGCTGAGTGTGGGGAGGCACCAGGGGGCACAGCTGAGTGTGGGGAGGCACCAGGGGGGCACAGCTGAGTGTGGGGAGGCACCAGGGGGGCACAGCTGAGTGTGGGGAGCACCAGGGGGCACAGCTGAGTGTGGGGAGGCACCAGGGGGCACAGCTGAGTGTGGGGAGGCACCAGGGGGGCACAGCTGAGTGTGGGGAGGCACCAGGGGGGCACAGCTGAGTGTGTGGGAGGCACCAGGGGGGCACAGCTGAGTGTGGGGAGGCACCAGGGGGGCACAGCTGAGTGTGGGGAGGCACCAGGGGGGCACAGCTGAGTGTGGGGAGGCACCAGGGGGCACAGCTGAGTGTGGGGAGGCACCAGGGGGCACAGCTGAGTGTGGGGAGGCACCAGGGGGGCACAGCTGAGTGTGGGGAGGCACCAGGGGGGCACAGCTGAGTGTGGGGAGGCACCAGGGGCACAGCTGAGTGTGGGGAGGCACCAAGGGGGCACAGCTGAGTGTGGGGAGGCACCAGGGGGGCACAGCTGAGTGTGGGGAGGCACCAGGGGGCACAGCTGAGTGTGGGGAGGCACCAGGGGGGCACAGCTGAGTGTGGGAGGCACCAGGGGGGCACAGCTGAGTGTGGGGAGGCACCAGGGGGGCACAGCTGAGTGTGGGAGCACCAGGGGGGCACAGCTGAGTGTGGGGAGGCACCAAGGGGCACAGCTGAGTGTGGGAGGCACCAGGGGGGCACAGCTGAGTGTGGGGAGGCACCAGGGGGGCACAGCTGAGTGTGGGGAGGCACCAGGGGGCACAGCTGAGTGTGGGGAGGCACAGGGGGGCACAGCTGAGTGTGGGGAGGCACCAGGGGGGCACAGCTGAGTGTGGGGAGGGCACCAGGGGGGGCACAGCTGAGTGTGGGGAGGCACCAGGGGGCACAGCTGAGTGTGGGGAGGCACCAGGGGGGCACAGCTGAGTGTGGGGAGGCACCAGGGGGGCACAGCTGAGTGTGGGGGGCACCAGGGGGGCACAGCTGAGGTGTGGGGTGGCACCAGGGGGCACAGCTGAGTGTGGGGGGCACCAGGGGGGCACAGCTGAGTGTGGGGGGGCACCAGGGGGGCACAGCTGAGTGTGGGGTGGCACCAGGGGGGCACAGCTGAGTGTGGGGGGGCACCAGGGGGGCACAGCTGAGTGTGGGGGGGCACCAGGGGGGCACAGCTGAGTGTGGGGTGGCACCAGGGGGGCACAGCTGAGTGTGGGGGGGCACCAGGGGGGCACAGCTGAGTGTGGGGTGGCACCAGGGGGGCACAGCTGAGTGTGGGGGGCACCAGGGGGGCACAGCTGAGTGTGGGGGGGCACCAGGCAAACAGCCGGAGCTCAGGGGCATTCTGATGCCACAGAGACAGGTATAAGGGCATATTCTAAGTGGTGATCACATGAGTGGTGGATACTAGAGCATTATACAGAATACAGCAGTCATGGCTAGTGGGGGGGTACATGCCCCCCGTAGCTACGCCACTGCACACCTGGTCAACCACTCACACAAAGCTGTGTGGGGCTACTGGTTAGGGCTTGGGGAAAAGTTGCCCACTAGAACTGATATTAAAAGATGTCCTGTATAAGTAAAGCCACAGTAGCCTGGTATCAGTACACTAGACTTAGTCACCTAACAACCAAGGATGCAGGCTGAGTACAATTATTTTTCTTTATCAGAGATATCTATAGATTTAAAGAATGACAAGAAGTATATTCAAACATTCCATATACAAGCTGCCATTGCCACTGAGTGAGAACCTTTGGGACAGGTTCGGTACACGTCCTGTCCCAATAGCCAGGAATAACTACTGAAATCTCCAGTGTGTTGTGACTTGGTTTATGTCCAAGATTATTATTATATCACTTTACCATATGGTCAGTGTTATACTACACCATTATAGCATTACTAGTGTATTCAAAATATATAAAAAAAATGATTTTAATTACTGATTTCTTTCTGTGATTATAATCGATTATAATCACTTGATTAAAATTATCTTATTTTAATCACGCCGACCCTGATAGATATATAACAGAGGCGACATGCAGAGTCATTTCAACAAATATTATGAATGAAGTAAGAGAAGTAATAAAGGAAGTACCTCGTTAAAAAAAAATAACTATAATGCCATGGGAGTCCTTGTATTTGCAATGGTGGAAAGGTTTCTGAAGGCAAGTAGCCAGGAGAAAGGCAGGAGCAGTAAGTCTTATATGGTCAAGATGGGTTGCAATGATTGGGGGCCTTTAAAGGTGACACAGAGGCTTGTGCGGCAGGATAGACAGGCAAGAGGAAGGCCATTGATAGCAGATTGTTGGGTTATTTCTAGTAGTCAAGATAATCCATATAGGACTATAGATGAATGCGTGCACACACACACACACACACTTAAACTTCTCCCTTCCCCCTCTAATAGAAGTAAAAACACCTCAAAACAAACTAGAAAGACGATGAAGACGACAAAAACTGCCAAAAACAGAGACACAGACAGAGCCTTCCACCCACACCCACACATACACCCACACCCACACACACACACACCCACACATACACACACCCACACCCACACACCTTGAGCTGGGCCTTCCACTTCTTGAGGAGTTCCCGCTGCTTGGAGGCCACGGACAGGCTGCCCCACTGGGACTCTGTGCTCTCAATCTCCTCCACCTGGGAACATAACAACCATCATCATCATTATTATAAGAACATAAGAAAATAAGGAAGCTACAAGAGGCCGTGAGACCTACACGTGGTAGTTCCTGTTACTTAACACTACCTACATCCACCTTTCATCCCCATCCATGAATTTATCCAGCCTCCTTTTAAAGCTCCCTAATGACTCCACACTAACTACCTGACGACTGAGTCCATTCCAATCATTCACCACCCTATTTGTGAACCAGTTTTTCCCTATTTCCTTTTTAAATCTACGCTTTTCCAGCTTGAATCCGTTACTTCTTGTTCTATCCTGGTTACTAGCCGTAAGAACTTTTCCTACCTCTCCTTTATCCAATTTAAATCTTCTATCAGATCGCCCCTTACTCTACGCCTCTCGAGTGAGTGTACATTAAACCTCTTGAGACCCAGAACGTAATTTGCATTGTAATTTGACCACCATTAGACAAATTTTAGTGCATATAAGCAATATTTTATAGATATGACCTGTTTAGTATCCTTGTCCACTAACTAATTTGGTATATTCAGCTACTTTTTTGTAATTTTATAGCTAGAAACATGCGAATTTTTATAGCCAAGGAAAGATCTGGGCGTGAAGGGGTTAACCACTTAAAAACTTCTGTCAGGTCGCCCATTACTCTACGCCTCTTGAGTGAGTGTCAAGCACAGTGTTAGGGAGAGCCTCACCATCTTCTGCAGGTCCCGGATGGCTCTGATGCGCCGGGTGTATTTGCGCATCACAGGCAGCACGCCGAGGTGGTGGGCGTGCAGGGTGAGGAACCAACACTGGCTGTGGAAGTTCACCTCCTGGAACTTGACTTCTTCACTGGTGCCTGGAAACAGAAAATGAGCATTGAAGGAGCTGAGTACAGTGCTGAGAGTAAGGCGATGGAGGTGGTTTGGGCACGTGAAGAGGAGAGAAGGTGGTGAGGCATTGGGGAGAGCTGTTGGAGTGGAAGTGCCAGGTGAGAGTAAGGCGATGGAGGTGGTTTGGGCACGTGAAGAGGAGAGAAGGTGGTGAGGCATTGGGGAGAGCTGTTAGAGTGGAAGTGTCAGGTGAGAGTAAGGCGATGGAGGTGGTTTGGGCACGTGAAGAGGAGAGAAGGTGGTGAGGCATTGGGGAGAGCTGTTAGAGTGGAAGTGTCAGGTGAGAGTAAGGCGATGGAGGTGGTTTGGGCACGTGAAGAGGAGAGAAGGTGGTGAGGCATTGGGGAGAGCTGTTGGAGTGGAAGTGTCAGGTGAGAGTAAGGCGATGGAGGTGGTTTGGGCACGTGAAGAGGAGAGAAGGTGGTGAGGCATTGGGAGAGCTGTTGGAGTGGAAGTGTCAGGTGAGAGTAAGGCGATGGAGGTGGTTTGGGCACGTGAAGAGGAGAGAAGGTGGTGAGGCATTGGGGAGAGCTGTTGGAGTGGAAGTGTCAGGTGAGAGTAAGGCGATGGAGGTGGTTTGGGCACGTGAAGAGGAGAGAAGGTGGTGAGGCATTGGGGAGAGCTGTTGGAGTGGAAGTGTCAGGTGAGAGTAAGGCGATGGAGGTGGTTTGGGCACATGAAGAGGAGAGAAGGTGGTGAGGCATTGGGGAGAGCTGTTAGAGTGGAAGTGTCAGGTGAGAGTAAGGCGATGGAGGTGGTTTGGGCACGTGAAGAGGAGAGAAGGTGGTGAGGCATTGGGGAGAGCTGTTAGAGTGGAAGTGCCAGGTGAGAGTAAGGCGATGGAGGTGGTTTGGGCACGTGAAGAGGAGAGAAGGTGGTGAGGCATTGGGGAGAGCTGTTGGAGTGGAAGTGTCAGGTGAGAGTAAGGCGATGGAGGTGGTTTGGGCACGTGAAGAGGAGAGAAGGTGGTGAGGCATTGGGGAGAGCTGTTGGAGTGAAAGTGTCAGGTGAGAGTACGGCGATGGAGGTGGTTTGGGCACGTGAAGAGGAGAGAAGGTGGTGAGGCATTGGGGAGAGCTGTTAGAGTGGAAGTGTCTGGTGAGAGTAAGGCGATGGAGGTGGTTTGGGCACGTGAAGAGGAGAGAAGGTGGTGAGGCATTGGGGAGAGCTGTTAGAGTGAAAGTGTCAGGTGAGAGTAAGGCGATGGAGGTGGTTTGGGCACGTGAAGAGGAGAGAAGGTGGTGAGGCATTGGGGAGAGCTGTTGGAGTGGAAGTGTCAGGTGAGAGTAAGGCGATGGAGGTGGTTTGGGCACGTGAAGAGGAGAGAAGGTGGTGAGGCATTGGGGAGAGCTGTTGGAGTGGAAGTGTCAGGTGAGAGTAAGGCGATGGAGGTGGTTTGGGCACGTGAAGAGGAGAGAAGGTGGTGAGGCATTGGGGAGAGCTGTTAGAGTGGAAGTGTCAGGTGAGAGTAAGCCGATTGAGGTGGTTTGGGCACGTGAAGAGGAGAGAAGGTGGTGAGGCATTGGGGAGAGCTGTTAGAGTGGAAGTGTCAGGTGAGAGTAAGGCGATGGAGGTGGTTTGGGCACGTGAAGAGGAGAGAAGGTGGTGAGGCATTGGGGAGAGCTGTTAGAGTGGAAGTGTCAGGTGAGAGTAAGGCGATGGAGGTGGTTTGGGCACGTGAAGAGGAGAGAAGGTGGTGAGGCATTGGGGAGAGCTGTTGGAGTGGAAGTGTCAGGTGAGAGTAAGGCGATGGAGGTGGTTTGGGCACGTGAAGAGGAGAGAAGGTGGTGAGGCATTGGGGAGAGCTGTTGGAGTGGAAGTGTCAGGTGAGAGTAAGGCGATGG
Organism: Chionoecetes opilio; assembly: GCA_016584305.1. Lineage (NCBI taxonomy): Eukaryota > Metazoa > Arthropoda > Malacostraca > Decapoda > Majidae > Chionoecetes > Chionoecetes opilio. The sequence goes on from JACEEZ010021770.1 coordinate 588,020, forward strand.
AGGTGGTTTGGGCACGTGAAGAGGAGAGAAGGTGGTGAGGCATTGGGGAGAGCTGTTGGAGTGGAAGTGCCAGGTGAGAGTAAGGCGATGGAGGTGGTTTGGGCACGTGAAGAGGAGAGAAGGTGGTGAGGCATTGGGGAGAGCTGTTGGAGTGGAAGTGTCAGGTCGCCGTCCACTGGGCAGGCCAAGGAAGACATGGAGGCAGTGTGTTGAAGAGGATCTGGCAGCATTGGCCATTGAAGAAGTTGAGGCAATGGATAGAGATAGTTGGAAGCGTATCATCGGCCGTCTAACCTCATAAAATATGGGAAAAACTGATGTTAAACAGAAAGAAGAAGACTTGTGCCTGGAAACAGAGGCTTGAGTGGGGGACAGGTTTGGATGGGAAAAGTAAGGTAAGGAAACAGCCTACTTGAATGGTATATAGGAATTCTACACAAAGGGAAAAAATGCTCTTATGGAGGGGAAAAAACCATGAATGCCTTCTTCAGTCTGTCCACCACCAACACAGACAAGGCAAAACATTGTCAACTGAAGGGAATTGGCATGTGTGGAGGCATGAAGCAGTCACAGCCATCATCTGTGATTCACACTCACGCAGTTTCTTGAGCCAGGCTTTGGCTTCGTCCTGGGTCATGGACAGGCGGGAGTCCTTGCTGACGTCCACCAGGGAGTCCGGGTGCACCATGTAGTAGGGATCCACCTTCTCCAGCTTGACCTGAGGGACGGGCGGGGGTTAGAAGGCTAGGTTAGAAGGCTAGGTTAGAAGGTTATGTTAGAAGGTTATGTTAGATGGTTATGTTAGATGGTTACGTTAGAAGGTTTGTTAGATGGTTATGTTAGATGGTTATGTTAGATGGATATGTTAGATGGTTATGTTAGATGGTTATGTTAGATGGTTATGCTATGTTGGGCAATTATGTTAGAAGGTACACAATGACCACGGACATGAAAAGAAATAATAAACAAGTAACCTCACGACCCAAAAAATTGCAAACACCATTCATCTATCCATCCCCGTGGTGTCCTGACCCTGCAGCAGAGCTTACACAGAGCTGAAGCACCCTTAGATAGGGTATCTAATAAAGGGTATAACATAATAATAAAGGGTATAACATAAGAACATAAGGAAGCTACAAGAGGCTGTGAGGCCTACACGTGGTAGTTCCTGTCACCTAACACTACCTACATCCACCCTTCATCCCCATCCATGAACCTATCCAGCCCCTCTTAAAAGCTCCCTAATGACTCCGCCACTCCTAATGACTAACTACCCTTCTACTGAGTCCATTCCAATCATTCACCACCCTATTTGTGAACCAGTTTTTCCCTATTTCCTTTCTAAATCTACGCTTTTCCAGCTTGAATCCGTTACTTCTTGTCCTACCCTGGTTAAAAGCCGTAAGAACTTTTCCTACCTCTCCTTTATTAAATCCCTTTATCCACTTAAAAACTTCTATCAGATCGCCCCTTACTCTGCGTCTCTCGAGTGAGTGTAACTTTAATAGCTTCAATCTCTACTCATAACTAAAGTTACGCATCCCTTGAATCATTTTGGTCATCCTTCTCTGCACTGTTTCTAACAACACTATATCCATCCTGTAATATGGAGACCAAAACTGAACCGCATAGTCTAGGTGAGGCCTGACTAGAGCCAGATAAAGCTTTAGAATAACTTCCACACTTCTACTTTTAACACTTCTGGCAATGAATCCTAATACTCTATTAGCTCTATTTCTGGCCTCAATACATTGTTTCCTAGGTCGGAGGTCTGGGCTCACCCTCACTCCAAGATCTTTTTCACCTTCTGATCTTTTCAGCGATATGTTTACATCAGACTGTGATCCAATAATCCTACCTAACTTAGTATCATCAGCAAACTTGCTGATATCACGCTAATCCCACTATCCAAGTCGTTGATGAAAATATAAAATAGTAATGGACCCAAAACAGACCTTGTGGAACTCCACTTGTCACCTGTCCCCATTCAGATTTAGAACCATTAATTGTAACCCTTTGTTGCCTATTACTTAGCCAAGCTCTGATCCAATGAAGAACCTTCCCATCTATTCCATGAGCCCTAACCTTATTTAAGAGTCGCTCGTGTGGTACTTTGTCAAATGCCTTACTAAAGTCCAGATATATTATATCATAATCCTTATCATTATCTGCCGTCTCATAAACTTTCCTATAAGAACTCAATAAATTGGTGAGACATGACCTACCCTTGGTGAATCCATGTTGTGAATCATTGATCAAACTATGTTTATCTAAGTGCTCTCTAAAGTTTTTTGCAATAATAGATTCCAATAATTTACCCACCACTGACGTTAGACTTACGGGTCGATAATTTGACTTTAGTCCTCTGTCTCCCTTCTTAAGTATGGGTACAACATTTCCTTTCCTCCACAATAATGGCACATCGTCTATCTCAACCGATTTCCTAAAAATGTGCACTAACGACTCACTAACAACCTCCTTGCATTCCTTTAATACCCTGGGATACACTTCATCTGGTCCTGGCGAATCTAAAATTCTTCATTTTATCTATACCCTCTTCCACCATTTCCCTAGTTATCACAATATCTTGAGTTTCTTTCTCCTCATCGCTTCCTTTAAGCATCTGTTCACTGTCAGGTATCGTCTGTGTATCCTCCAAGTAAACATGTAATAAAGTGAGATGGCAGCACCAACTCATCTGCAGGGTGGGAATCATAACTATGGAATGGAAGAAAATGTTCACCATGAGTAGTGTAAGATGAGGGCATTGCTTTACTCAGGGGCATTGCTAGAGTACATGGCACCCGGGGCCACACACCCACCACGGACAAGGCACCCGGGGCCACACACCCACCACGGACAAGGCACCCGGGGCCACACACCCACCACGGACAAGGCACCCGGGGCCACACACCCACCACGGACAAGGCACCCGGGGCCACACACCCACCACGGACAAGGGCACCCGGAAAACACACACAGGAACCCGTGACCCAAAAGAAATGCCCCGGGACACACACCCCCCAACCCCCCACCCCTGCACCCGGCCATCACCTGAAGGCAACGTGGCAGCACCACACCAGGTTACACAGGCACCCGTGCCACACACCCCCACGGACAGGCCGCGGTGGCAATCACCCCACGACAGGCAACGCCAACCACCGGACAGCACCCGTGGGCGAACAACCCACCACGGACAAGGCACCCGGGGCCACACACCCACCACGGACAAGGCACCCGGGGCGCCACACACCCACCACGGACAAGAAAAGAAATAATAAACAAGTGAACTCGTGACCCAAAAAATTGCCAGTAACATCCATCCCCCCCTCCCCCCCTGCCCCCGGCCTCACCTTGAAGCAGAGTTGTTGCAGCACAGACACCAGGTTCACCAGGGCCCCGTCGCCGGCCACCAGCTGCTCCTCCACGTGGATCTGGGCGCGGCGGTGGTTGAGGGAGATCATGCGCCCCAGGAACGCCAACACCGGCTCCCGCGACCCTGTGTTGACCAGCATGCTGTGGAACAACTTGTGCAGGATGGTCTGTGTGGGAGGGAGAGAGGGGAGGGCTGTTACGTGCCTGGTGGGGGAATACAAAGGAATACAGAGGAAACACAAACAGCAACAGACCATTACGTCCTTACAAGGCTGTTTGATTTAACTACACTACACTGACTAGATAATAAGAGAGAAAGGATAGGAAATTAGAAGGCTCCTCCCCACCCGCCCATCCCTCCAGGCAAAGCTGGCCGGAAATGAAGTGATACCATGCAGTATGGAAAAACTGCATGGAATTTGTGAGGAAAGTTGAAAGCTGTAATCTATGCTGTAAGAAATATATATCTATGCTTTCTATGATATCTCAGTTTCTTATTTCCTTTTTTTTTTTTATGCGGCACCTTAAAACTATAATATCTATCTTTTATTTTTAACAAGGTGAAAAATCCTGCCCTTTGCTGCTTACTGACTGATATTTGATGCCAGGAGAAGGGAATACTACGCTTCTTCTAAATTTCACCTGTATTTTATCACAGTTAAACATATTATCAGGTAAACAGAGGCATCATTTTAAGCATGAGACCGTAAGATAGAATGGAATTTTGGCCTTGTTAAAAAAAATAGACTATAGGTAAACAAACACACACACACACACACACACACACACACGTACAGTCCTCATGTGGTCCATCTCCCTGGCCAGGTCCTGCAGGCCGGGGGGCATGGTCTGGCTGCTGCCCTGGTTCCTCACAAACTGCTCCGCCACTCTGGGGTCGTCCTCGGCAAAGAGGGAGAGGGCCAGGAAGGGGCCCAGCAGGGTGGTCTGCACCATCTCACGCCCTATCGTCTGGGACTCACCCCGCGGGCACCAGTTGTTCTGTGCGGAGAGAGGGGCACCATACAACACACCAGGTCATGTTAAGAGGGTCACCATACAACACACCAGGTCATGTTAAGATGGGCACCATACACACGCCAGGTCATGTTAAGGAAAAGAGGTGTTGGACATAGTGCCTACTTAGTACATAAGAACATAAGGAAGCTACAAGAGGCCGTGAGACCTACACGTGGTAGTTCCTGTTACTTAACACTACCTACATCCACCTTTCATCCCCATCCATGAATTTATCCAGCCTCCTTTTAAAACTCCCTATTGACTCCACACTAACTACCCCACGATTGAGTCCATTCCAATCATTCACCACCCTTTGTGAACCATTTTTTCCCTATTTCATTTTTAAATCTACGCTTTTCCAGCTTGAATCCGTTACTTCTTGTTCTACCCTGGTTACTAGCCGTGAGAACTTTTCCTACCTCTCTCTAGTACTCTATAGTCTATTTTTTTTATTATGGTCAAAATTCACCAAGGAAGCCACGCCCCCTGCCTCCCCTTGTATTCTACGGGGCAGCTGATTGGTGCATTCCTCGTATCATCACTACCCATCACAATATCTTCACTACTTACCAGCGCGTGACCACTGGACAGAGCAATCTTCACTACAGAGGGATTTTTTATTTTGTCACCCTCTGTAGTGAAGATTGCTCTGTCCAGTGGTCACGCGCTGTTAAGTAGTGAAGATATTGTGATGGGTAGTGATGATACGAGGAATGCACCAATCAGCTGCCCCGTAGCATAGAAGGGCAGGCAGGGGGCGTGACTTCCTGACTGCATTTTGACCTTAATAAAAATAATAGACTCCAGTTCTACCTCTAGTAGTTCAGGGAAGGCTGCAGCACTTATCAGGGAGTAGAGAGGGTGAGGCGCATAAACCTTAATGGCTCAGACAAAGATGCCGAGCCTTACGTCAGCCCCCTAGTGGTGACTCAGGCTGTTTGTGTAACACTTGACAACTGCATTTCTTCAAACATGTTAGGGAGGTTTTTGTGCTTGTCTTCAGAAAGTCATGACCCTTGTAACGATGTGTCGGCCTGATGACTAACCCCTTGAGACCCAGAACGTAATTTTCATTGAAATTTGGCTACCATTAGACGTTTTTTAGTGACTATAAGCAATATGTAATAGCTATGACCTGTTTAGTATCCTTGTCCACTAACTAATTTGGTATATTAAGTTACTTTTCGTAATTTTATGGCTAATAACATACAATTTTTTATATAGCAAAGGAAAGATCTGGGCGTGAAGGGTTAAAGCTTCATCCTGAACACCTGCATTGCTTCCCCCTCATTCCTCCAGGACACACAACGCCCTCCAAACCCTGCACTGCTTCCCCCTCATTCCTCCAGGACACACAACGCCCTCCAAACCCTGCACTGCTTCCCCCTCATTCCTCCAGGACACACAACGCCCTCCAAACCCTGCACTGCTTCCCCCTCATTCCTCCAGGACACACAACGCCCCCCAAACCCTGCACTGCTTCCCCCTCATTCCTCCAGGACACACAACGCACCCCAAACCCTGCACTGCTTCCCCCTCATTCCTCCAGGACACACAACGCACCCCAAACCCTGCACTGCTTCCCCTTCATTCCTCCAGGACACACAACGCACCCCAAATCCTGCACCTTGTTGGTATAGGTTCTTTTTACTTTTTACTTGAAATGAGTTGTATTTTATTCCCATTTATTGTGAAAGTGGGATTTGTGTCTATATACATTATTTTAGTATTATGGGTAAAGTGTTTTTTTCTTTGTTTTGTTATGTTAAGTCATCTTGTCTTGCAAAGGTAGTTTTTTATGGTTAATATATGGACCATGACAACAATTGCTGCATCGTATATTTGTATTTTTTGTGGTTAATAAATATCTATCTATCTATCTATCTGTCCCACTACTGCCGCCTTGAAGCATGCAGCCACTCACCACAGCCACAAAGCAAACTATGCAAACTTTCTGAAGAATTGAGTGTTTTCCCTCAACTCATAAGATTACTCACTGTACAATCCAATGACTGCAACACACCCTCAATACAGCCAGCCTTGGACTATCACACTTTGAACATAAGAACATAAGGAAGCTACAAGAGGCTGTGAGACCTACACGTGGTAGTTCCTGTTACTTAACACTACAGCTAAGTGTTAATTATCTGACCTTGGGGGGACCGAAGGTAGGTCGGATAATTGGAATAGTCGGATGTTCGGATATCACAGTAACCATAAACGTAAGGACAAAATGGTATAGAACATAAAAGATGCAGCTCTTGAAGGCCGGTCAGTGGTAGACGCGAAAGTAAAATTCATGCATAAATTAAGCCACAAATCAATGTTTTCTAAAAACTATAAAAAAAAACGAAGTAAAATAAATGGCCAAAACAAGACACAATGTGGTGGTGAAAAAAGTCGGTTGTTTGGACAAGGTCGGATGTTGGGAATTTGGCTGTACCTGCATCCACCTTTCATCCCCATCCATAAATTTATCCAGCCTCCTTTTAAAGCTCCCTAATGACTCCGCACTAACTACCTGTCTACTGAGTCCATTCCAGTCATTCACCACCCTATTTGTGAACCAGTTTTTCCTTATTTCTTTTTTAAATCTACGCTTTTCCAGCTTGAATCCGTTACTTCTTGTTCTACCCTGGTTACTAGCCGTAAGAACTTTTCCTACCTCTCCTTTATTGTATCCCTTTATCCACTTAAAAACTTCTATCAGATTGCCCCTTACTCTGCATCTCTCGAGTGACTGTAACTTTAATAACTTCAATGTTGTGTGGGCCAACAAAACCCTATTTATGTTATCAAAGCTTGTTCTATATATGGCGTGAAAAATAACACCAAGCCAGCCCAAGAGTCTTCTATTTTTGAGTGGAGGATGACAAAAGCAAGGCCAACAACAGCAGTCCAAAACCGCATATTATTATTATTGCTATTATCATCATTATCATCATTATTACTATCATAATATAATTCGTCTACTTATTAGAATTACCATTACTGTAATTATTATTATCACTATTATCATTACAACTGTCATTATAAGTGCTATCATATCTATTGTCATCATCATCATCATCATCATCATCATACCTATTATCGTATTCATCATTGTTATTGTTGTTGTTAATGTTGTTTGGACCCAATTTGTTCTGAGACACTTAATTTATCACACACACACACAGACACACACACACACACACACACACACACACACACACACACACACACCCTCCGCCAAGGCTAAATAAATAATCCATGTTATTAAAAAAGATAATAAAAATATTAACCCCTTCACACCCAGATCTTTCCTTGGCTATAAAAGTTGTCTGTTGTCAGCCATAAAATTACAAAAAGTAACTGAATATACCAAATTAGTTAGTGGACAAGGATACTAAACAGGTCATATCGATAAAATATTGCTTACATGTACTCACTAAAAATTGTCTGGTACCCAAATTACGTTCTGGGTCTCAAGGGGTTAAATACTGTCTCTAGGCATGAGGCAGGCATGAGGCAGGCATGAGGCAGGGGGGGACTCACCATAGCCACCATGAGGTTACAGATGGGGCGTGATGAGGAACCCATGGCCTTGATGTCGGTGAGGAGGTACACAGACTCAAAGACCCGGGTGTAGGTGCAGGAGGTGATGCTGCAGCCCCGCATGGCCCCACTCAGACCCTGCAGCAGCGGCCCAAACACCTGCCCAGCCACACACACACACACACATTTCGTTAGTGGATTGATTTAATGCCAAAAAAGGGAATGTGCCAGACATCAGAGGTCATATGGCACTATGGCAAAGCATAAAAAGGGTCAGGGTTTTAGAAAAATAGCGAAACGGTGAGGGAAGGGGAAAGAACGGAATGTTACAGCAGGATGGTGAGATCAGATGCAGGATGTGGATTTGTTGGTAGGAGGTTAAATTGTCCAGGGAGAAGGGGGGGGATTCCGGGAGAATGTCCGCAAGACAGGAAGTCGGGATAGGGAGGACAAATGAGGGAAGGAACTGGAACGGGCAACATTCCATTAGTAACATAAATTGGTGTCCTATGATAATAGTACAATGTCTATCAGTCAATCAACAACCTTGATGTTACATTGCTAGTACCATTTTGTGGTTGAAATTATGCAATACACAAAGCATGGAAATGAGTCCATCAAGTCTTGGTAAGGAAGTTATCTGAGTTGGATCACAATATTCACCAACACTCGGGTCCACTCTTTGATCTACAAGCACCCCCCCCCCCTGTGGCAGCCAGTGTGGGCCAACAAGGACCGCATAAGTCACCAGTCACACAAGCTTGCGGCCACATCGTGGGGCTTGCACGTTGAATGTAAAGTGTTGTCGACATGGTACCTGGCAAAGCTAAAGGCTCCCGGGAGACATGCATGAGGTGGCGTGGTGACAGGTGTGTGACAAGTGTTGGTGACAGTGTGTGTGGCAGTTGTGTGGTGGCAGTTGTGTGGTGGCAGTGTGGGTGGAGTGTGTCGGTGACAGTGTGCGCATGACAGTGTGTGGTGAGTAGTGTGGTGGCAAGTGTGGGGGCAGTGGGGTGACTTTGTGTGACATGATGTGGTGCAGTGTGTGTGACAGTGTGTGGTGACAGTTGGGATGTGGTACAGTGTGTGGTGACAGTGTGTGGTGCAGTGTGTGGTGACAGTGTGTGGACAGTGTGTGGTGACAGTGTGTGGTGGACAGTGTGTGGTGACAGTGTGTGGTGACAGTGTGTGGGACAGTGTGTGGTGACAGTGTGTGGTGGCAGTGTTGTGGTGACAGTGTGTGGTGGACAGTGTGTGGTGACAGGTGTGGTGACAGTGTGTGGGACAGGTGTGGTGACAGTGTGTGGTGACAGTGTGTGGTGACAGTGTGTGGTGACAGTGTGTGTTGACAGTGGTGCGTGCAGTGTGTACAGTGTGTGGTGACAGTGTGTGGTGACAGTGTGTGGTGACAGTGTGTGGTGACAGTGTGTGGTGACAGTGTGTGGTGGCAGTGTGTGGTGACAGTGTGTGGTGCAGTGTGTGGTGACAGTGTTGGTGACAGTGTGTGGTGGACAGTGTGTGGTGACAGTGTGTGGTGACAGTGTGTTGGTGAGTGTGTGGTGACAGTGTGTGGTGAGTGTGTGGTGACAGTGTGTGTGTGACAGTGTGTGGTGACAGTGTGTGGTGACAGTGTGTGGTGACAGTGTGTGGTGACAGTGTGTGGTGACAGTGTGTGGTGACAGTGTGTGGTGACAGTGTGTGGTGACAGTGTGTGGTGACAGTGTGTGGTGACAGTGTGTGGTGACAGTGTGTGGTGACAGTGGTGGTGGTGGCAGTGTGTGGTGCAGTGTGTGGTGAGTGTGTGGTGGCAGTGTGTGGTGAGTGTGTGGTGGCAGTGTGTGGTGAGTGTGTGGTGGCAGTGTGTGGTGGCAGTGTGTGGTGAGTGTGTGGTGCAGTGTGTGGTGGCAGTGTGTGGTGGCAGTGTGTGGTGACAGTGTGTGGTGCAGTGTGTGGTGACAGTGTGTGGTGCAGTGTGTGGTGGCAGTGTGTGGTGGCAGTGTGTGGTGACAGTGTGTGGTGGCAGTGTGTGGTGAGTGTGTGGTGACAGTGTGTGGTGGCAGTGTGTGGTGGCAGTGTGTGGTGACAGTGTGTGGTGACAGTGTGTGGTGCAGTTGTGTGGTGAAGTGTGTGGTGGCAGTGTGTGGTGGCAGTGTGTGGTGACAGTGTGTGGTGGACAGTGTGTGGTGACAGTGTGTGGTGCAGTGTGTGGTGACAGTGTGTGGTGGCAGTGTGTGGTGAGTGTGTGGTGACAGTGTGTGGTGGCAGTGTGTGGTGACAGTGTGTGGTGGCAGTGTGTGGTGGCAGTGTGTGGTGAGTGTGTGGTGACAGTGTGTGGTGGCAGTGTGTGGTGAGTGTGTGGTGACAGTGTGTGTGGTGACAGTGTGTGGTGAGTGTGTGGTGAGTGGTGGGACAGTGTGTGGTGACAGTGTGTGGTGACAGTGTGTGGTGGCAGTGTGTGGTGACAGTGTGGTGGTGACAGTGTGTGGTGACAGTGTGTGGTGAGTGTGTGGTGACAGTGTGTGGTGAGTGTGTGGTGACAGTGTGTGGTGGCAGTGTGTGGTGAAGTGTGTGGTGACAGTGTGTGGTGACAGTTGTGTGGTGACAGTGTGTGGTTGGCAGTGTGTGGTGACAGTGTGTGGTGACAGTGTGTGGTGACAGTGTGTGGTGAGTGTGTGGTGACAGTGTGTGGTGACAGTGTGTGGTGACAGTGTGTGGTGACAGTGTGTGGTGACAGTGTGTGGTGACAGTGTGTGGTGACAGTGTGTGGTGACAGTGTGTGGTGGCAGTGTGTGGTGAGGCGCCCACCTTGACAAAGGTGTGCTGGTGGCGGCAGGTGTGGTGGATCAGGTCACACAGGAAGCCACGCGGCAGTGCCTCGGTGAGCAGCGGGTACAGCAGCAGGCTGGTGCCCTCGGGCCCCCCCTCGCCCCCCACACCCAGGTACCCTGCACACAAACATCAACATAAGAATATAACGACAAGGACAACAAGGACGAGGAACAATAACAACAAGGACGAGGAACAATAACAAGGACGAGGAACAATAACACTAACAAGGCACCATTAGTCTACACGATACATTGCCTGGTGTGAAATTTATGAATCTGCAAAACATGTCATTTGTTGTCAAATTTAATATTTTTTTTTAATTTATCCATTTTTGTAGAACATAACTTTCTGTAAAATCAAAAATTCATTCACTTTTTTTTCACTCTCTCTTAATAATATTTCTATTTTCCCTCCAACATCATATTTTTGAGCTGTTCGTTTCTAAACATTCTCGGGAACTGCCCGTATGACCTCGGCGTCCATTCACAACCTCTGAATCACTGCCAAGGCTGCACTGCCATCACCATCACCTCAGCCACTCTCCACCACCATCACTGCCCTGCCCTCCTAGCCACTCAACCACCATGAAGAAGGCGTCTCTTCAGCCCTCATCCTTGCCAAGTATTTGTCTGCCACACTGGCTCTCCATGTACATAACATAAGAACATAAGAAAATAAGGAAGCAACAAGAGGCAGTGAGACCTACACGTGGTAGTTCCTGTACAAACAATGACCTTCCCGTAACTGTAACAATGTAACTGTATCACAATGACACCAGTACAAGGCACAGTTACAGGTGATGAGGTCAGATGCCTCACACACCCCATTAACATTACACCCTTCCATCTCCTCTCAAAGCCATGCCCAGGCAGACCACTCTAACACCTGCTCTAGTCTTCCACACCTCCCCATCATTACTGCTGCAAGCTTTTAACAATGACATGCCAGTACAAGCAGGAAAGAGCTGCCCTCAGAAGGCTCTTGGTATCCCTCCACACCCCTCTGTCCTTCATCACGCCACCAGGCAGGCACACGCCGGGCCACAATGACACACGGTTCCCCTCCCTACACACACACACACACCGCCCTGACCACACCGACACACTGCTAAGGCACCGACACACTGCTAAGGCAGCGACACACTGCTAAGGCACCGACACACTGCTAAGGCACCGACACACTGCTAAGGCACCGACACACTGCTAAGGCACCGACACACTGCTAAGGCACCGACACACTGCTAAGGCACCGACACACTGCTAAGGCATTTAAACCAACACACAAGAATGTATATTTAGCCAAAGGCATCACTATTATCTGCACTGTGCCTGGAGGATATTTTTTGTATGTAAACAAATGTGATCCCTGTGGGAGAGTGACAGAGTGGGTGAGTGGCAGCCAAGGCTGGTGGAGGACCTTACCTGAGAGGAGGAGGCTGGCGTGGGCTATGCACTGCACCCTCACGTTCCTCAGCATGCTCTGCATGGGCGGGGCGTTGCTGCGCTGCGGACACAAGCAAGGCAGTGAGGGGACACCCAATCCTTGCCCGAATTTTGGAAAGAAATTTCTAAGAAAACAAACAAACAGATTTTCTACCGGTAGGCGGTAGTAAAATCTACCTATTTTCTGGGTAGGCGGTGGTCCATAGTGAGTGTCTTTCTGTTGCTCTGTTCCCATGATCTTTGGCGTATCGTACAACTTTTAGCTTGTATGCGATAGTATAAGTAAATAGTTTTGATGAATTCGCCATGGGTGATAATTTCCAGGACTGAAAAGAGCTTGTGATACGTGTGAAGTGACAGCCTGGTGGTAAACGACACATCAACACTACCAGACGATAGTTGGCGCTGTTGGCGCCAATCTGCCAAGGCGGAACGGTGCCGCTCAGTACCATAGTAAACATCACAGTGTGAGGACAGATTAGTTGATTTGAATGTCTTATGGTATCTGAAATACTTGTAACAGGTAAGTACTGAGGCACTGAGTACTGAGGCACTGAGTACTGAGGTACAACATTAGTCTTGGAAGACGCATGAGTATTTTTCAGGGTATTTTTTAAGGGAAAAAAGTTAGTCTTATAAGCCGTAAAATACGGTAGTACTTGAAGAATTTTTGGTGTTTCTGATAAAAGACAGTTTGCGATATGGCATATACTTGCATCCTTTATGGGTGCAGCAAGAAAGCCGTGCCTTTCCTTAGAGCTTAGCACCCGTTTCCGACCTATACGACCACGAGAAATGTGTGGAGAAGGTGTGTGCGTCAGGGAGAGGCAGGCTGTGTGATGGAGTTTGTCGGCTCTCAGTGACGGCATCAGCAAGTTATGCGCCAGGGCTGGAACGGGGCTAATTTTTTACCGCGCTTTTAACAAAATCATATTTTTAGGGAAATAAGGCGTGGAAATGAATTTTTTTTGTGGATGAGGTGTTGTGAATGACCCTTCAACATAATTATGCAAAGAAAAAATTGACCTGGATGATTACAGGAAGAGAGTTCCAGAGTTTACCAGTGATAGAGAAGAAAGGGTGAAGATACACACAAACCTCGATTTCCCGGACCTCGATTTCCCGGATATCGGATTTGCCGGACAAAATCCGAGGTCCGGGGATATGTCAGAATCCTGGATAATTCGTTGAAATGTCTGGTCCTGTTTGTAAATTGACAAAGTTGTCCGCGGTCCGAGCGTCTCCTGTCACCCCTGGTCAGTGTCCGCGCCTCCCACCAGGTGGTAGCATGCTCAGCAGTGTCGTATTGTTTACATTTAGGCACACAACACTCACGGTTCACCTGCACCGCCTCCATCAGTCCCCTGACTCCCACTGCCCCTGGTGCAGGAACATCTCTGAGACTATTGAACACTTTCTGCTGCCTCCCACCAGGTGGCAGCATGCTCAGCGGTCGTATTGTTTACATTTGGGCACACGACACTCACGGTTCACCTGCACTGCCTCAGTTAGTCCCCTGACCCCCACTGCCCCTGGTGCAGGTATGTCTCTTGAGACTATTGAACACTTTCTGCTGCCTCCCGCCAGGTGGCAGCATGCTCAGCAGTCGTAAAAGTCCGCGGCGGGGTAGTTGATATTGGTGGTTGCCGGACAGTAAATACTAGAGTAGGATAAGCGTCCGGGGGTGGGTAATGTGGGTTTTTTTAAATTTTATTCTCTTACTGTCTTCTTTATAGGGACTGGCAACTAAGCGGACTTTGTGTTACCCATTTTTGTTGTGCCCTTGGCCAGTTCTTTGTGATGAAAAAGAAAAAGAAAAAAAAAAAAAAAAAAAAAAAAAAAAAAAAGGCGGCATCGGACTGTTACGTTTCCCGGACTTTTGCGGTTCCCGGACCAGTGCTCCCCCCAATTAGTCCGGGAAATCGAGGTTTGTGTGTACTAGTTAACTCTTGCATTAGTAAGATGGATAGACTGTGTGTGTGTGTGTGTGTGTGTGTGTGTGTGTGTGTGTGTGTGTGTGTGTGTGTGTGTGTGTGTGTGTGTGTGTGTGTGTGTGTTTGTGTGTTACCTTGGGGTGAGCCTTCTCCTCGGCATTGGTGCGTTGGTAGGTCTGGGTGGTGTAGGCCAGGGCTGCGGCGAGGGGCGTCTGGGTGGCCTTGGTGATGCTGCTCAGGTCCATGGTGGTGCTGCTGCCTGCATGCACACACACACACATTAGTGATCTCTGCTATATTATAGTCCACTATTGTTTCTGATGATATGAAGGATATCTTATAATATATTAATCAATCAATCAATCATTGGGGGCATACGCCAGGGGGCGCGTCGCCTCACCCACCCTACGACCCCACTCCCGGGGGGCATATTCCCGTTCTCTATGCGAGTATGTGGTTTCCGAGTGAAGACGCTTGGCTGTAGCTCCAAAACTAACCATAGGATTATCTCGAAAATACCCTCATTGTGATTCCCACACAAAGCTACCATACAATGACCAGGAAAACCTAGCCTGCCCTATCCGTAACCTAACCTGGCGTGTTCAAGAGTAAATGCCACACACTCTTCCAGAAAACGGGAATATGCGTCTGGGGGTCACCACGCGCGAGTCCCCATGCAGGCTGCCATCCCATACCAAGTAACTCTCGACAAGAAACATCAACTTGCCCCAGCCACGAGCCTTGTGGGCGCCCCCTTGGCCTCCTCCACGCCGGATTGTCTCTTACAGATACAACCCGATGGGAAGGATCGGTTTCAGGATAGTGGTATTACCCTGGTTCAGGATACCTTTATTGCTATCAAGATTTAATGGCTACCACAACATCCATAGCTATTTCTTTTCTTAAACTATTTATGTTTCAGGATTATAAACATCTTGAAAGGGGACATGATGAGTTTCAAGTAACATGGCAGCTCTTTCCACACTTCCCCTCTGCCACACCTACCCGTGGGTGATGAGCTGAGTTCTGGGGAGTCTGATTGGTTGGATCCCTGGTCTAGCAGGCCGGGTGGAACCTCCCCTCCACACAGCCGCTCCACCACCTCCACAAACACCTGGGACGTCACCTCCGCCTGGCTGGCTCCTGACGTCACCTGAGGGAATAATGGACAACGCCTGTTACTGCATGTCTGTGTGTGTGTGTGTGTGTGTGTGTGTGTGTGTGTGTATTTACCTAGTTGTGTTTTA
Organism: Chionoecetes opilio; assembly: GCA_016584305.1. NCBI lineage: Eukaryota > Metazoa > Arthropoda > Malacostraca > Decapoda > Majidae > Chionoecetes > Chionoecetes opilio. The sequence goes on from JACEEZ010021770.1 coordinate 603,398, forward strand.
CAGGGCCTGAGCTACACTGGTGGGGTCCCGTCTCCATGTCTACATTTATCCAGTCTTTCCTTCAACTGGTGCACATTCTTTGCCGATATCACCTCCTCATTTAGTCCATTCCAAACTTCTACATTGCTATGAGGGAAGCTGTACTTCTTTATGTTGTTCAGGCATCTCCCTTTTCCTAATTTTTTGTATGTCCTCTTGTGTAGCGACCTTCTCTTTGCGTGTGTGTGTGTGTGTGTGTGTGTGTGTGTGTGTGTGTATTCATCATCTAGTTCATCTAGTTGTATTTTACGGGGCCTGAGCAACGCTCGTATGGCCCCGTCTCCATATCAACATTTTTATATCATTCATCCTTAGTGCTTAGTTTTTGGCCAAAGCCACCACCCCGGAGAGCAGGTCACAAACCCCGGCTAACACCCGGTACCCATTCACTGCTGGGTGGACAGGGGCTTGGGTTTTTTAAGGAAACAGCCCATATGTTTCCGCTCCGCCCGGGGATCGAACCCGGGACTTCTCGGTTGTGAACCGAGCGTGCTTCCCCTACACCACGGAGTACCCTAAAGTGTGCAGTGTGGAGTGTGTGTGTGTATGTGTGTGTGTGTGTGTGTGTGTGTGTGTGTGTGTGTGTGTGTGTGTGTGTGTGTGTGTGTGTGTGTAGCATACAGGTCCTGGCTCCATACCAGTACTTATCAATGAACATAAGAAATGTTATTTTCTGTAAGAACATAAGAAAATAAGGAAGCTACCTAAGCTGTGCCTACATCCACCTTGCATCCCCAGCCATAAAGCTGTCTAGCCTCCTTTTAAAACTCCCTATTGACTCCGCACTAACTACCTGACGACTGAGTCCATTCCAATCATTTACCACCCTATTTGTGAACCAGTTTTTCCCGTTTCTTTTTTAAATCTACGCTATTCCAGCTTGAATCTGTTACTCTTAGTCAAGCCCCAGTGTGTGTGTTAGAGAAGGGTCCTTTACCTGCACGGTGAGGGGGAGTGAGGTGTCTGAGCCCTGCAAGGAACACTGCAGCAGGCTGGACAGGGTGGCCCACAGCAACTCCTCCGTCACCTCACTGGTGCTCACGCTCTGCAGACACAGTGGTGGTAGTATTATTATTATTATTATTATTATTATTATTATTATTATTAGTAGTAGTAGTAGTAGTAGTAGTAGTAGTAGTAGTAGTAGTAGTAGTAGTAGTAGTAATAGTAGTAGTAGTAGTAGTAGTAGTAGTAGTAGTAGTAGTAGTAGTAGTAATGGTAGTAGTAGTAGTAATGGTAGTAGTAGTAGTAATGGTAGTAGTAGTAGTAGTAGTAGTAGTAATGGTGGTAGTAGTAGTAGTAGTAGTAGTAGTAGTAATGGTGGTAGTAGTAGTAGTAGTAGTAGTAGTAGTAATAGTAGTAGTAGTAGTAGTAGTAGTAGTAGTAGTAATAGTAGTAGTAGTAGTAATAATAATAATAAGTATAGTAGTAGTAGTAGTAGTAGTAGTAGTAGTAGTAGTAGTAGTAGTAGTAGTAGTAGTAGTAATAGTAGTAGTAATAGTAGTAGTAATAGTAGTAGTAGTAGTAGTAGTAGTAGTAGTAGTAGTAGTAGTAGTAGTAGTAGTAATAGTAGTAATAGTAGTAGTAGTAGTAGTAGTAGTAGTAGTAGTAGTAGTAGTAGTAGTAGTAGTAGTAGTAGTAGTAGTTTAATAAAAAAGTGGTCTAAATGAGGAAAAAGTGGTATGAATGAAAATAAGTGTATTGACAAAAAAATAATATATAAACAAAACAACAAAAGTAACAGTAACAGTAACAGTCACAGTCACAGTAACAGTAACAGTAACAGTAACAGTAACAGTCACAGTAACGAAACACTACAAAAACTTTTCTTTTGTCCAACATGATATTAATGAAACATTCCTTAAAGTAGTAGAGGTTAAATCAAATGATAAATTTAACTGACACTATTTGTATGTAGTACCTTGGAAATTGAAGTGATACAGTAAAAGCCTTACAACTCGGCACTGTATAACTCGGAATTCGATATAACTCGGCATGGCAAAGACAAGGTATTTTTTTTTTTTTTTTTTTTTTTTTTTCACCTATGCCTATAGCGCGTGTAGGCAGTGAGCTCCATGGGTGGGATGGTAGGCCCTGGAGGCTCACTTGAGGGCTGTGATGGTTGGCCCTCGCCCGTTGGTGGCGCAGGCAGGATTGTTATAGTGACGCCTGTGATTAGAGGCTCATGCCGCCCCCCTGTGTCCTCCCAGGCACTCACAGTCGAAGGTAGAGTTAATGGGCAGGGCATGTGGGTGTTCGCCCCCTGTGTCCTCCCTCCTCTCACGTCCTCCTTTGTAATCAGCCACTTCACAGTTTAAGGTACAAGTATAGTGTTGCAGTAACTAAGTGCTCAAGTGATGTAAAGTTAAGTTGTACAGGTACAGTACTGTATACAATACAGTACAGAGTTGTGATTATAAAGTGATTAAAATGATACCAGTGTTAAAATGCGACTGAGTCCCCCTAACATCTTCTACATGTTACAACAAGGCTCCCCTCTCCTGGGATTACATGCCTGCTGCTACCCGTTCACTGCTAAGTGTTGCTTTTATGCTATTACTGTACTGTATTTTTTTTTTTTTTACCCATATCAGAGGACATTGCATAACTCGGCAAGGGCCAGAGCCCCTATCGTGCCCAGTTATAAGGCTTTTACTGTATATGCCAGTAAAGGCAGAGTACTTCACACACACACACACACACACACGTGTTAGCACATCATGAAGAGTGTCTCACTGAGGGAACACTTCTATGAATTATTGGACAGTAATGTCATAAGGGGTGGAAAGTGTCGGCATATATAGACAGTCTGCTACCGTAGATAACAGTAAAGTCGCCAGGACAACTTTTTTTTCTGTTTACAGACGTGTGGTGGCGTTAATACTTACATTTCTACATCCATGATTTCAGGAAAGTTAGAAGGGGCTATCTGGAGAGTCTGTGTCATTTTGTGTCTTCATCTGTGTCATAGTATGCCTATAAATGAACAAATTACAAAAATATCACCAGAGTGGCTACCAACAGTAGAGTCGTCATCTAGTGTTTATTTACTGAGTGTCGTACCGCTGTCGTCGTCGCTCGAAAAAAAACCGCGTAGTGAAATTTGAAACCGTACATACTTGCAGCTACAAAGCATAAAACAACGCTGAAACAGAGTAGATTATACAGTCATGATATAAACTACTGTGTATTATCTTCAGTGGCACATAAAAATCAGTAGTAATGCTATAATTCGTAATATTTGGCGCCTGGCGACATCACTGCAGGTGGCGACTTCACTGTTATCTACGCTACATTCTACACAGGTTAGGTTCCATGAAAGCTGGCATAATGTTGTACATTTCACAAAATTTGAATAGAATATTTCCATTATTTCCAATAGCAATGTTGACGTAGGAGCCCAGCGTCAGCCAGTAACAGGGAATCATGACACAGGGTGAAATGGGGGCTTTGAATAGAAGCAACAATCAGAAAACTAAACTCAGATTCGTGTTCAACATGCCAAAACAACATTATGGACAAATGTTCATGAAATTTGAGATTCCAAAATTTCCCTTCAGAATATACAGGAGAACCTCATTTAACCAGCATTCAAAACTAATCGAAATCGCACTAATCGACCCAGGCAAATTTTTTTTTTTTCTCAAGTATTCTCTTACTGTCTTCTTTATAGGGACTGGCAACTAAGTGGGCTTTGTGTTACTCATTTTTGTTGTGCCCTTGGCCAGTTCCTTGTGATGGGGGGAAAAAAAAAAAAAAAAAAAAAAAAATTATTGGGATTTTGGGGGATTCCATAAGAGTAACTCTCAAAACAACGGCAAAATGAGTTATCCGGCATGCGCTGCCCCCCGAGGGTGCCGGATATTCGAGGTTTTCCTGTATAAGGTGCAAATCACTTTTTTCTTGTAATAATGAGTTCTCCGGGACACCCTTTGGACACCATTGCCGTGTAGTCTGGCCCACACTGACGCCTGTGCCCTGACACTGCCGCAGGGGTTAGCCATGGCACAAGAGTCTCCCTCAGCACCTGTTCAAGCACCTCATTGTTACTTCTTCCAGTACTATCTCTTCTAAGCCTGTGAGTCTCCCTCAGCACCTGTTCAAGCACCTCATTATTATCTTCCAGTCCTCTCTCTCTTCTAAGCCTGAAGTAGTCTTTCCTCTCCCCGTCTGTCACTTCTAAGGCACTACAGACACTATATCTGTCTACATGCATGTTGGCATTCCTATATTTGTAAAGTATAACCTCTCGTATTCGGACTTTGACATTATTCGGACCTCCTCCTCCTATTATATATTATTTTTTTTTTTTAGGGGTCGAAATTTCCTAGCTATATAAATTATACACCTAGAATTTTTTTTTTTTTTTTAGGGGTCGAAATTTCCTAGCTATAATTTATTTATTTATTTATTTATTTATTTATTTTTTTTTTTTTTTTTTTTTTAGGGGTCGAAGTTTTTGGCCCAATTAGTCCGAATATGAGAGGTTTTACTGTAGTGATGCGAGGTGCACATGGCATGAAGCAGAGGCACTTTATTTCTCTTTGTGAGTGAGGCAATAGTTGAAAATTCAGAGAAACAAAACCCTTTTCTTTCATTCTGTGTTTTCTCACCTCCTTCCCAATTCATTTGTCTGATCCAGTAATTATCCTCCGTGACGCAATGCTAAACACAGGCACTCAGGCATACACAATAAGTCACAGAAAGGAGAATATAAATACCACATTACTTAACCCCTTGAGGCCCAGAACATAATTTCCATTGTAATTTGGGCACCATTCGCCAATTTTTAGTGACAATAAGCAATATTTTATAGCTATGACCTGTTAAATAACCTCGTCTACTAACTAATTTGGTATATTCAGCTACTTTTCGTAATTTTATGGCTCGACAACAGACAATTTTTTTATAGCCAAGGAAAGATCTGGGCGTGAAGGGGTTAACTACAGAACCAAATAATTGAGCAGGAAAAAAAAGCACACCTCCTTTACTCACCTCCTTACCTTACTCACCACCTCCTTACTCAACCTTACTTACTACAATTGAGGAGGGAGAAAGAACAAAAAAGCATGCATCCCCGAGTCCTGGTGTTGCTACTCCTTGACTCACCCTTTGTCTCTTGTTGTCGTTGCGGTAGTGGGAGCTGTTGTCCAGGTCACCCACACCCTCCCCCGCCTTGATGTCCACCTCCATGGGCTCCACACCTGTCACAACACACCTGTCAGCGCCACACACACACACACACACAGATGGTTCCTAGCTTGAAATTTTAAGTGTAAGGAGAGATTACCGTCAATAACACTATAGTCGCCACTGCACGAATGTCGCCAGGCGCCATATATTACGTATTTCAGCATCACTACAGAGAAGTATTGTGCCACTGAAGAGGCATGCATAGTAATTTATATTATGTACCTGTCTTCAGTGGCACATACAAGTCTGTAGTGATGCTAGAATTCGTAATATTAGCCTGGCGACATTAGTGCAGTGGCGACTAGTGTTATTGATGGTATAGAAATTGGATTTACCTCCACTAGAGGAAATGAGAGAGAGGAGATTCGATAGCAATGTACAGAGCCATGATGGGATGTATAGAGCCATGATGGGAGAGTAAGGGAGGGAGGACAGGCATGTATGTATAGAGCCACAAGAATATATGTAAACAAACTGAAGACAAAAACATAAGAACATAAGACAAGATGTTTGCAGGATATCAGGCCGCACAGTTTTCCTTATCGGTGTCATGCTGTGAGGAATAACCCGGATAATGAACTAATTAATGACAAGTGTATTCATGAACTCAAAGTTATGATTGACTACATGACAAAAGGAGACGAGACCCAACCCGTGTAACTCCTGTCCTGTGGGTGAATACAGCGACGTGAATCCACACCCATACATCATAACAGTGTGTAAGCTGATCACTAAGATGGAAGAAACAGACAATGAGAGACTACTGACTCGGAAACAAAGAGAAGGTCGCTACACAAGAGGACATACAAAACAACTAGGAAAAGGGAGATGCCTGAACAACATAAAGAAGTACAGCTTCCCTCATAGCAATGTAGAAGTTTGGAATGGACTAAATGAGAGGTGATATCGCCACATAATGTGCACCACTTGAAGGAAAGACTGGATAAATGTAGACATGGAGGCGGGACCCCACCAGTGTAGCTCAGGCCCTGTTAAACACTACTAGGTAAACACACTCATACAGTGAGTTCATGGGAACTCCGTAGTGTATTGGTGGTTAGCACACTCGGCTCACAACCGAGGAGTCCCGGGTTCAATTCCCGGGCAGAGTGAAGACAGACGGTCTTCTTAAAACCCAAGCCCCTGTCCACCCAGCAGTGAATGGGTACCGGGTGTTAGCCAGGGGTTTGTGACCCCCCTCCCGGGGTGCTGGCTTCGGCCAACACTAAGCACTAAGGATGAATGATAAAAATGTTGATATGGAGACGGGGCCACACGAGCATTGCTCTAGCCCTGTAAAATATAACTAGGTGAACTAGGTAAATACACTGTACCTTGCTTGCATGGCGTGACCTCCAGGGGCGAGGGTGGCGGCTGCCTCTTGGTGGGGGAGGGCAGCAGGCAGGACACAGGGGTCCCCGTGCACAGCTGAAGAATCTGCGAACCACCCATAAGAACATAAGGAAGCTACAAGAGGCCTAGAGACCTACACGTGGTAGTTCCTGTTACTTAACATTACCTACATCCACCTTTCATCCCCATCCATAAAGCTGTCTAACCTCCTTTTAAAACTCCCTATTGACTCCGCACTGACTACCCCACGACTGAGTCCATGCCAATCATTCACCACCCTATTTCTCCCTATTTATTATATTCTCCCTGCATGAATTATCCTAAGCCATCATGACCCTTAAGGCTGGTTCACACTGGCGTTTTTTCGGCATTTTTATCTGACGAGAAGGGGTCTGGGTCTGGGTCTGGTGTCATGATCGCAATAGGTTTTCAAAAAAAATCACACACCGATCGCTCGGATGTGTGATTTTTGTTGAAAACCTATTGCGATCATGACACCAGCCCCAGACCCAGACCCCTTCTCGTCAGATAAAAATGCCGAAAAAATGCCAGTGTGAATCGGCCTTAAGCCTCCTGCCCTGCCACCCCACTACTCACGCCTGCTGTCTGAGGGCTGGAGGGCACTGGGCTGTCCTCTGTGGTGTTGGTGGTGACGGTGGGTGTTGCCCCGAGCCTCGCCAGCCGCTTCTTGCGTATCTGAAAGACGGTGGTGGTGGTGGTGAGTGTTATTTTTTTATTTATTTTCTATTTACCATCTAGAGCGTCTGCTACAATTATCAACAGTTTTAGACAAAAGTTTACCCTAGGGAGGTCTAAGTGTTTTCAGCAGGATCAACACACACAGGGTTTACAAGCAGCTTGTATGTACAGTAGAAAACGAGGCATCACGGGGCACAGTCACGTATATGTCACGTGGCATGACAAGTCAAAGAAAGGGAAGTCCTGACACAATTATCGACAGGCTGCTACTGTTATTGACAGTCTAACCATTTTTTTATTTTATTACAAGCAAAATCCTACAAAGTGAACCCAAAACGTAACTGACAGCAAGGTAATTGTATGTCCAAGTATTTACAGAATGAAGTAACCCACAAAGTACTGCAGCCATAATGAAACATTATACACGTGTGTGTATACAGATGTGGTCAAGTTTATATATTATATATATAAAAAATAAAATATAAAAAAAAAAAAAAAATTCTAAGTCAGCCAGCAAAGAACTGTAACCATAATGAAACATTATACACATTTCTGTATACAGCTGTGGTCAAGTTTTTTTTTTTTTTTTTCCAAAACCGTGAAGTGTGCAGCCAACACTGGCAGCGGCATTGCTCGGCGGTAATGTTGGTCGGCACCGACGGTGATGAGTGAGACGTACAATTATCTCCAAAAGCTACATCGTAAATTCACTTTGAAAAACAATGTTTTGTATACTGTGGATAACTATGGCACTTCCATATTTATGTACACAATTATCAACACCCCCGATAGTACACATAGAGGTCATCACAGAAAGACAAACTGCAGCCATGGCATTCGTATGACACTTACTTTTGTAGATTATCAGCTAAAAACAGTAGATATTTAACTCCGACTTGAAATAAACAAACACATCCATGGCTATGTGCGTTAACGTACCTGTTAAGGAGCACGATTCGGAGATTTGTGCAGTAGGAGCATAACACATTTCAAGCTGGTCTACACAGTGGGTTAGCAGTAGAGTTGCATGATAGGTCTAGAAACGTTCCGGGTGAGTACAGGATGTAAGCAAAGGACCAAAGAGCCACTAGTAGTTTAAAGGGGGTTCGCAGATAGTAATTTTTCTGAAAAAGTGTCGATAACGGTGGACTGTCGGTAATTGTAGCCGACGCTCTATTACAGTTTAGCATAAGAAAAACACACAAAAAACAAGGGCTAGGAACAAAATAAAATAGAATTGGTGAGTGTGGTGGTGGCTGTGTGGTATGGTGTGGTGAGTGGTGGTGGTGGTAGCTGTGTGGTATGGTGGTGGTGGTGGTGAGGTGGCTGTGTGGTGGTGGTGGTTTTGTGGTGGTGGCTGTGTGGTGGTGGTGATTGTGTGGTGGTGAGTGGTGGCTGTATGGTATGGTGTGGTGAGTGGTGGTGGCTGTGTGGTATGGTGTGGTGAGTGGTGGTGGTGAGTGGTGGTGGTGGTGGTGGTGGCTGTGTGGTATGGTGTGGTGAGTGGTGGTGGTGAGTGTTGGTGGTGGTGGTGGTAGCTGTGTGGTATGGTGTGGTGAGTGGTGGTGGTGAGTGGTGGTGGTGGTGGTGGTAGCTGTGTGGTGGTGGTGGTTGTGTGGTGGCGGTGGTGGTGGTAGCTGTGTGGTATGGTGGTGGTGGTGGTGAGTAGTGGCTGTGTGGTGGTGGTGGTAGCTGTGTGGTATGGTGGTGGTGGTGGTGAGTAGTGGCTGTGTGGTGGTGGTGCTAGCTGTGTGGTATGGTGTGGTGAGTGGTGGTGGTGAGTGGTGGTAGCTGTGTGGTATGGTGTGGTGAGTGGTGGTGGTGAGTGGTGGTGGTGGTGGCGGTGGCTGTGTGGTATGGTGTGGTGAGTGGTGGCGGTGTGGTATGGTGTGGTGAGTGGTGGCGGTGGTGGTGGCTGTGTGGTGGTGGTGGTGAGTGGTTGTGGTTGTGTGGTGGTGGTGGCTGGTGGTGTGGTTTGGGGTGGTGGTGGGGTGGTGGTGGTGGGGGTGGTGGTGCTGTGTGGTGTGGTGTGGTGGTGGTGGCTGCGTTGGTGGTGGTGGTGGCTGTGTGGTGGTGGTGGTGGTGGCTGTGTGGTGGTGGTGGTGGCTGGTGTTGGTGGTGGTGGTGGTGGTGGTGTTGTGTGGTGGTGGTGGCTGTGTTGTGTGGTGGTGGTGGTGGCTGGTGGTGTGGTGGTGGCTGTGTGGTGTGGTGGTGTGTGGGTGGTGTGGTGGTGGTGGTGTGGTGGTGGTGCTGTGTGTGGTGTGTGGTGTGTTGGTGATGGTGGTGTGGCTGGTGGTGGTGGCTGTGTGGGTGTGGGGCTGTGTTGTGGTGTGTTGTGGTGGTGGTGGCTGTGTGGTGTGGTGTTGGTGCTGTGTGGTGTGGGGGTGTGTGTGGTGGGGTGGGGCTGTTGTGTGTGGTGGTGCCTGTGGTGTGGTGGTGGTGGTGGTGTTGGTGGTGGTGGTGGTGGTGTGGTGTGTGGTGGTGGTGTGGTGGTGTGCTGGTGGTGTGGTGGTGGCTGTGTGGTGTGGTGGTGGTGGCTGTGTGGTGGGTGGGGGTGGCTGCGTGGTGTGGTGGTGGTGGCTGGTGGTGTGGTGGTGGTGGCTGGTGGTGTGGTGGTGGTGCTGTGTGGGTGGTGGTGGCTGTGTGGTGTGGTGTGGGTGTGGTGGTGGTGTGTGGTGGTGGTGGTGGGTGGCTGTGGTGTGGTGGTGGTGGCTGTGTGTGTGGTGGGTGGTGGTGGTGTGGGTGTGTGGTGGGGTGGTGGCTGGTGGTGTGGGTGGTGGTGGCTGTGGGTGGTTGTGGTGGTGGTGGTGGTGTGGTGGTGGTGTGTGTGGTGGTTTTGCTGTGTGGGTGTGGTGGTGGTGGCTAAGTGGTGTGGGGGTGGGGCTGTGTGGCTGTGGTGGTGGTGGCGTGGTGGTGGGTGCTGTGTGGTGTGGTGGTGGTGGCTGTGGGGTGTGGTGGTGGTGGCTGTGGTGTGGTGGTGGTGGCGTGTGGTTGTGCTGGTTTGGTGGTGTGTGGTGTGGTGGTGGTGGCTGTGTGGTGTGGTGGTGGTGGCTGTGTGGTGTGGTGGTGGTGGCTGGTGGTGTGGTGGTGGTGGCTGTGTGGTGTGGTGGTGGTGGCTGTGTGGTGTGGTGGTGGTGGCTGTGTGGTGTTGGTGGTGGTGGCTGTGTGGTGTGGTGGTGGTGGTGTGGTGGGGTGGCTGGTGGTGTCGTGGTGGTGGTGGTGGTGGCTGTGTGTGTGTGTGTGTGTGTGGTGGTCTGTGTGGTGTGGTGGTGGTGGCTGTGTGGTGTGGTGGTGGTGGGGTGTGGTGGTGGGTGTGTGTGTGGTGGTGGCTGTGTGTGGTGGTGGGGGTGGGGTGGGGGTGGCTGTGTGGTGGTGGGGGCTTGGTGTGTGGTGTGCTGTGTGGTGTGGTGGTGGTGGCTGTGTGTGTGTGGTGGTGGTGGTGGTGGCTGTGGTGGTGGGCTGGTGGTGGTGGTGGGCTGTGTGGTGTGGTGGTTGGTGGCTGCGTGGTGTGGTGGTGGTGGCTGTGTGGTGTGGTGGTGGTGGCTGTGTGGTGTGGTGGTGGTGGCTGGGGTGGTGTGGTGGTGGTGGCTGTGTGGTTGGTGGTGGTGGCTGTGTGGTGTGGTGGTGGTGGCTGTGTGGTGTGGTGGTGGGCTGGTGGTGTGGTGGTGGTGGCTGTGTGGTGGTGGTGGTGGCTGTGTGGTGTGTGTGGTGGCTGTGTGGTGTGGTGGTGGTGGCTGTGGGTTGTGGGGGTCGGTGGTGTGGTGTGGTGGTGTGGTTGGGTGGTGGCTGCGTGGTGTGGTGGTGGTGGCTGTGTGGTGTGGTGGTGGTGGCTGTGTGGTGTGGTGGGTGGTGGCTGGGGTGGTGTGGTGTGGTGGTGGCTGTGTGGTGGTGGTGGTGGTGGCTAGTGGTGTGGTGGTGGTGGCTGGTGTGTGTGGTGGTGGTGGCTGGTGGTGGTGTGGTTTGGTGGGGTGGCTGTGTGGTGTGGTGGTGGTGGCTGGGGTGGTGTGGTTGGTGGTGGTGGTGGTGGTGTGTGTGGTGGTGGTGGCTGTGGTGTGGTGGTGGTGGCTGGTGGTGTGGGGGTGGTGGCTGTGTGGGGTGGTGGTGGTGGCTGTGTGGGTGTGGTGGTGGTGGTGGTGTGGGTGGTGTGTTTGTGGTGGTGTGGCTGTGTTGGTGTGGTGTGGTGGCTGGTGTGTGGTGGTGGTGGCTGTAGTGGTGTGGTGGTGGTGGCTGTGTGGTGTGGTGGTGGTGCTGGTGGTGTGGTGGTGGTGGCTGTGTGGGGTGGTGGTGGTGGCTGTGTGGTGTGGTGGTGGTGGCTAAGTGGTGTGGTGGTGGTGGCTGCGTGGTGTGGTTGGTGGTGGCTGTGTGGTTGTGGTGGTGGTGTGTGGTGTTGGTGGTGTGTTGGGTGGTGGCTGGTGGTGTGGTGGTGGTGGTGGTGGCTGCGTGGTGTGGTGGTGGTGGGCTGTGTGGTGTGGTGGTGGTGGTTGTGGTGTGTGGTGGTGGTGTTGTGGTGTGGTGGTGGTGGCTGTCGTGTGGTGGTGGGTGGTTTGGGGGTGGCTGTGTGGTGTGGTGGTGGTGGCTGTGTGGTGTGGTGGTGGTGGCTGGTGGTGTGTGGTGGTGGTGTGGTGTGGTGGTGGTGGCTGTGTGGTGTGGTGGTGGTGGTGTGGTGTGTGGTGGTGGTGGCTGTGTGTGTGGTGGTGGTGGCTGTGGTGTGGTGGTGGTGGTGTGGTGGTGGTGTGGTGGTGTTGGGGTGCTAAGTGGTGTGGTGGTGGTGGCTGGTGGTTTGGTGGTGGGTGTGGTGTGTGTGTGTGGTGTGGTGGTGGCTGTGTGGTGTGGTGGTGGTGGCTGTGTGTGTGTGGTGGCTGTGTGGCTGTGGGGGGGGTCGTGGTGTGGTGGTGGGGGTGTGTGGTGTGGTGGTGGTGTGTGGTGGTGGTGGATGGTGGTGTGTGTTGTGGTGTGGTGGTGGTGGCTGTGTGGTGTGGTGGTGGTGGCTGTGTGGTGGTGGTGGTGGTGGCTGTTGGTGTGGTGGTGGTGGCTGTGGGTGTGGTGGTGTGGCTGCGTGGTGTGGTGGTGGGTGGCTGTGTGGTGTGGTGGTGGTGGCTGTGTGGTGTGTGGTGGTGGCGTGGGTGTGGTGTGGCTGTGGTGGTGGTGGGCTGTGTGGGTGGTGGTGGTGGCTGTGTGTGGTGGTGTGGTGGTGGTGGTGGTGCTGTGGTGTGGGTGGTGCTGGGTTGGTGGTGGTGTGTGGTGGTGGTGGGCTGTGGGTGTGGTGTGGTGGCTGTGTGGTGTGGTGGTGGTGGCTGGTGTGGTGGTGTGGTGGGGGTGTGGTGGCTGTGGTGGGGTGGTGGCTTGTGGTGTGGTGGTGGTGGCTGTGTGTGTGGTGGTGGTGGCTGTGTGGTGTGGTCAGGGGGGGGGCTGTGTGGTGTGGTGGTGGTGGCTGGTGGTGTGGTGGTGGTGGTGGTGGCTGGTGGTGGTGTGTGGTGGGTGGTGGTGGCTGGTGGTGTGGTGGTGGTGGCTGGGGTGTGGTGTGGTGTGTGGTGTGGCTGTGTGTGTGGTGGTGGTGGTGGTGGTGTGGTGTGGTGGTGGTGGTGGTGGTGGTGGTGGTGTGGGCTGTGTGGTGGTGGTGGTGGCTGTGTGTGTGGGCTGTGTGGTGGTGGTGGTGGGGCTGTGTGGTGGTGGTGTGGTGTGTGGTGGTGGTGTTGGGTTGCGTGGTGGTGGTGGCTGTGTGGTGGTGGTGACTGTGTGGTGGTGGTGTGGAGTTGTGTGGTGGTGGTGGCTGTGTGGTGGTGGTGGTGGTGTGGTTGAAATTGAGAAATTGGTCGATAAACAAGGTCGTTTTATGTGAATTCGCTCTATGTGCAACACATAAGCTATGGGAAAAATGTGTATTGGTGGCTGGGTCCTCCCGCCCGTACCCATACCTTTACACTTGTTCACACCCAGGCATGCCAGAACATGGTAGTAGTTTACACTAGGATCAAAATTCCCTACACAATTGGGAATATGGTTTCTGTTTACCTAATTGGATTCTAGGAAACATTCTTTTGGAGATAATGACATGTTGTTCATAGGGAGACGAGATTCAAGTGTTTGTTTACATGCGGCGTGCCTCTCACTCTTCTTCCTCTTGTGACCTACATCGCCTCTGTTCTTCCCTTGCCGTGGACCCTTTTAATGCAGATTTGGCTTTAGTTAGGAGGTTAAAGCGTGGGATTAGGTTAGGTTAGTGACTCATAAGCAAGTTGCCATAAACCTGGCTTAACTCTCGCTTGCGTGCCTCGCCAGAACTGTTGTTGTTGTTGTTGTTTTAGGGCTGCGAAGATCCCTTGGGGAACACTATGAGCCCTGGTGATGTCCTATGATGCTATCACAGGCACAGTAGTTGACCTGTCTTCCTCAGGAAGGCACAGGTGAGGCGGATGATGGCGTGTTGCCGGGAGTGGGGAACGACAGCCGCCGCCAGCAGGGTGGGCAGGTCAAAGGTGGTGACGCTCAGGGCGAGGAGGTGAGAGTGTAGCACTACACGGTGTGAGTGGAAGCGCGGACACTGCAGCAGAGTGTTCAATAGTCTCCGGAACATTCATGCACCAAGGGGCAGTGGGGGTCAGGGGACAGACGGAGGCGATGCAGGTGAGACGTGAGTGTCGTGTGCCCCAGGCGGAGGCGGGTGTGGGGTGTCCTTCTGATTGCCACACGGCAGTCAGGACAGCATGCAACCTGTGGATCATGGCCTCACCCCCAGCTTTGAGGAGCTCTGCACTGATATTACAAACACCAGCTGCCTTTCCACCCCTCAACTTTACTACAGCCTCTCTGACTTCGTCAAGAGAGGGTGCGGTTTCGTCAATTGGAGGATCGGCATCCACTGCCTGTAACCCAGTGGTGTGAAGCTGCTCAGTTGGAGGGTCCAACGTGAACAACTGCCCAAAGTACTCAGCCCAACGAGCCATCTGCCCATCCATGTCCGACACGAGGTGCCCATCTGCTGTTCGAATAGCACTCGCCCGAGATGGAGACTTGGAGCGGAGTTTCTTCAGGGCTCGATAGGCGGGTCGGAGGTCATTAGCGTTCAAATGACCCTCGACATCCTCAGCGAGACTCCTGACATACCTCTCCTTTGTCTCTCCCTAGGAGGGTTCTAGTCCGGCGTGACAGAGCCCTGTGCTGGTCCTGGTTCCCAGCCAGCCTGGCAGCGCGACTCTCCTCGATTTTCTCCAGCGTCTCCGTCGAGATAAAACCACGCCTTGACCTCGGACGCTCCCCAATACACTCCTTGGCAGCCTGTAGTTTCACGTTTGAAGGTATCCCACAGTTCTACAGGGTCCTCGAGGGCAACGAGCACATCAAACCGATTTGAGACTGCCACCGCATACTCATGAGCACATGTCAAGTCCTTCAGTTTCTCAAGATGAAACACAGTATGGTTACCTCTTAAGATTCTTCTGGACTTGACATGAAGCTTAAGTGTAGCAACAACAAGTTGTGATCAGTTACAAAGAACTCAGCACTCCGGTAAACCCTGCAGTTCTGAGGATCCTCCAACGAGTACTAACGAGGACGTGGTCGATCTCCTTAGCTATCCCTCCGGCATTACTATACCATGTCCAGCGGTGCAGCTCTGGTCTCTGGTACCAAGAACCTGCAATTCTCAACCTTCTGGACCTTACAAAATTCAGAAGCAGAGAACTGTTAATGTTTCTGGTACTGGAGCCATGGGGACCAACACATATCTCGTAGCCATCTCTCACAGTGCCAGTAGTAGCATTGAAGTCGCCCAAGACAATGAGTAGACAACCGCTGACCAAGCGGATATATCAGTTTGGTCTGGTCGGTACAGTTACCAACTGTGGTTTCGTCGGAGGGGATGTCTATACTGTGTGGGTTCGAGTCCTCACCAAGATCAATTTACAAATCGGAATAAATCGTATTTCCCATCAATAGATGGGAAATAAGATTCATTCCCCGAATTGTGATTGCTACCCTTTCAGTGCGTCTGTGAAAAGATTCTCCTGACGGGATTCATAAGGGATAATAGAGGGCCCAGGGCAGTGTAGCGCTCTGTCGGTCCAACTCTGAATTTCCCTATGGAACATTACATCAGTGCCCTGTCTCAGCCTCCATGACCAGTTCCTACATCCGTACCCTTGCTAATCATGAGGGCTGCTGCTCCCCCTTCAGAACAACATCACCACGACACAAGAGAGAAGAAAGGAAGAAGGGTAGAGGGAGTGCAGTGATGCAGGGGTTGTCACAGCGTTACCCTCGGTGCTCTGGTCGTCCCCACACAACTTGTTCAGAGTTGTTACAAGGCATGAACAAATGACAAGCCTGAGCCTCACATCCATAGGCTACCAGGACCAGTGTGCAAGTGTTGCTGTCTGTGCTTCAAGACATCACTCTTAGGCTGTGAACTATACTTGTCAAGCTACAAAACACATCAGCAATTTCAAAAGAAAGACAAAACTGTGTATTTGATTCATAAACCATGAATACAAGAAAAGCTTCATGGCACACTGGGCTCATTGAGGGAAACATTAGTGCGTTGGAATTCATTTCATGATTGCATTGTCTGTGTGCTGTGATGACAAACCCTCCACATTCACTTCTCCAAGGATTTCCAATTACTTGTGTGGTAAGGAGCTGTTCAAGACACACAGAGAATACCAAACACCCGCCACCCATGCCCTGCAGCCCAGGCTATAAGTACTGCGCTCAACACCCACCACCCATGCCCTGCAGCCCAGGCTATAAGTACTGTGCTCAACACCCGCCACCCATGCCCTGCAGCCCAGGCTATAAGTACTGTGCTCAACACCCGCCACCCATGCCCTGCAGCTCAGGCTATAAGTACTGTGCTCAACACCCGCCACCCATGCCCTGCAGCCCAGGCTATAAGTACTGCGCTCAACACCCGCCACCCATGCCCTGCAGCCCAGGCTATAAGTACTGCGCTCAACACCCGCCACCCATGCCCTCAGCCCAGGCTATAAGTACTGTGCCTCAACACCCGCCACCCATGCCCTGCAGCCCAGGCTATAAGTACTGTGCTCAACACCCGCCACCCATGCCCTGCAGCCCAGGCTATAAGTACTGTGCTCAACACCCGCCACCCATGCCCTGCAGCCCAGGCTATAAGTACTGTGCTCAACACCCGCCACCCATGCCCTGCAGCCCAGGCTATAAGTACTGCGCTCAACACCCGCCACCCATGCCCTCAGCCCAGGCTATAAGTACTGTGCTCAACACCCGCCACCCATGCCCTGCAGCCCAGGCTTTAAGTACTGCGCTCAACACCCGCCACCCATGCCCTGCAGCCCAGGCTATAAGTACTGCGCTCAACACCCGCCACCCATGCCCTGCAGCCCAGGCTATAAGTACTGGCTCAACACCCGCCACCCATGCCCTGCAGCCCAGGCTATAGTACTCGCTCAACACCCAGCCACCATGCTACAGCCCAGGCTATAAGATATGCGCCAAACAGCCACCTGCCCTGCAACACAGGCTATAAGTATGGTCAAACACGGACCAATGCCCTGCAGCCCAGGCGTTTAGTTATGCTCAACACGCACACATTGCCCTGCAGCCAGCATAAGTACTGCGCTTTCAACACCGCCACATGCCTACGTCCAGGCTATAAGTACTGCGTCAACACCCCCACCCATGCTGCAGACAGGCTTTAAGTGTATGCGCTTCAACACCCCAACATGCACTGCAGCCCGGCTATATCCTGCGACTCAACACCGCACCCATGCCTGCAGCCAGCTAAAGACTGCCTCAACACCACCATGCGCAGCCAGCTATAAGTACTGTGCTCAACAACCGCCACCAGCCCTGACGCCATGGCTATGAAACAACTGTGCCGCACACCCGCCACCCATTGCCCCAGCCAGGCATAAGTACGCGCTCAACACCCGCCACCATGCCGCAGCAGGCTATAAGTAACTGTGCTCAACACCGCCACCCAGTGCCTGCAGCCCAGGCTATAAGTACTGCGCTCAACACCCGCCACCCATGCCCTGCAGCCCAGGCTATAAGTACTGCGCTCAACACCCGCCACCCATGCCCTGCAGCCCAGGCTTTAAGTACTGCCATGTACACCCAGCAAGGTACAAGTGCAAGATTATCAAGACTTTACAGCACTTGCCATAAACACGGTAATATTAATGGTAAAAATGGACAAGAACTGCGCAGTCGTTTTTTGAGACACTGACTAATTTTTCCTTGACAAAAATTGGTGCTTTTTCAGATGAAGATATTTTCATTTTCTGGAAACCCAATAAAAAGTTTTATTGTTGTAATTTTCATCACCAAATCACTAGGGTCGCCGTTTCCATCACTAACAATGTATCTCCATCAGAAAAAGCATCAAAACTTGGGCAGCAAATAATAGTCAGTGTCTCAAAAACCAGGAAGTGACGGAATTGTATGAAAACAAGTGTGCCGCGCCCCGCCCCGCATTCACCCGCCGCCGAGTGGTCCGCTCTGCCCCGCCCTGCCAGGAGGATTATTACCCTAACCTAACCTCCTAAGGGGGGGCTCTGCACGACCCCTTTGAGATTATTAACCTAACCTAAGGGGTGGGGGGCCTCCGGACGGGGAGGGTGTGTGTGTATGCGCTATCAGACAACTAGAGCATTTCTACAATATGTATAGGTATAAGTTTTGAAGGTTATGCGAAAGTGGATTAATACTGTACAGTATACTGTGTGCAAAAAAAAAAAAAAAAAAAAAAACGTAAGTGGTAACGGGGGTAGCGACCGCGCAGTTCTCGTCCATTATAACCATGTTAACACAAACACTTTCCCTCCTCATCAACAATTAGTGAGTGTTAACTTTGTGTTTGTGTTATTCCTTACAGGCGAATAACACAATGGGGGTCACCACACAGGCAACACAAGGGTCACCACACAGGCAACACAAGGGTCACCACACAGGCAACACAAGGGTCACCACACAGGCAACACAAGGGTCACCACACAGGCAACACAAGGGTCACCACACAGGCAACACAAGGGTCACCACTCAGGCAACACAAGGGTTACCACACAGGCAGCACAAGGGTCACCACACAAGCAACACAAGGGTTACCACACAGGCAGCACAAGGGTCACCACACAAGCAACACAAGGGTCACCACACAGACAGCACAAAGGTCACCACACAGGCAACACAAGAGTCACCACACAGGCAACACAAGGGTCACCACACAGGCAACACAAGGGTCACCACACAGGCAACACAAGGGTCACCACACAGGCAACACAAGGGTCACCACACAGGCAACACAAGGGTCACCACACAGGCAACACAAGAGTCACCACACAGGCAACACAAGGGTCACCACACAGGCAACACAAGGGTCACCACACAGGCAACACAAGGGTCACCACACAGGCAACACAAGGGTCACCACACAGGCAGCACAAAGGTCACCACACAGGCAACACAAGAGTCACCACACAGGCAACACAAGGGTCACCACACAGGCAACACAAGGGTCACCACACAGGCAACACAAGTCACCACACAGGCAACACAAGGGTCACCACACAGGCAACACAAGTCACCACACAGGCAGCACAAAGGTCACCACACAAGCAACACAAGAGTCACCACACAGGCAGCACAAGGGTCACCACACAAGCAACAGAAGGGTCACCACACACAGCACAAAGGTCACCACACAGGCAACACAAGGGTCACCACACAGGCAACACAAGGGTCACCACTCAGGCAACATAAAGAAGTGATCCTATTTTCGGCGACAGTTCTTGTTCATGACATTACAGTAGCCAATATGTACATTTAATCAACTTTTACCCGTGTTTCTACATTCAGGGATTAAATACCAGCAATAGCTTGAAGTTAGGTTATGTTGGTTAATTAATCAATGTCCAGGTTAGGTTAGTGAACGAGCGAGGGGTGGGGGAGCGCAGCCCAGTAAAAATGTACTTTATGACTGTTGCAAGATTTTCAGACAAGTTCGATTTTGTTTCACTTAATATGTGCTTTCCCTAATGGAGATAGTTTTTTCCTGTGCAAAACTCACGCAAGTGTTTTTTTGCAATTCGAAAAAGTGATGACAAATTTCTAAAAATACACTTTTTAGACGTTTTGACTGAAAAAAACACTCTCCATTTGTAAAATACATCAAATTATAACCTACTCAAACCTAACTCAACCCTAAAACTAACCTAGCCTAAGAAAAATTTTATGTTTGCACATTTCATTGTTGCTTTCACACTCGTTCTGACCTGTAGAAACAGTCGAAAAGTGAAAAATACTTGAATCCAGACACAGTCATGTTCTAAACATTTGCCCACAACCGCCCCCTAGTTAGGCCAGTATACGTTACCAATGTCAGACAGCAGTTGTAGTGTTTTGAAACGAGCATAAAATGTGGCGTCTAATAATGAAATAGCCTCTATTCTTCCCTTTCATCTATTACAAGTGGAACTGTCGCAAAAAATGTCCACGTCGGCGAGTGTTCCAATGACGGCGTGAATTCTTATCGGCGACAGTTCCATAAACCCTTGAACACAGGCTAACACCTGACCCCAGCCAGCACAGCCTGGTATAGGCCTTAGACCCTCAGTGTTCGCCCTGCACATCTGCGTCACAAGGCACACACACACACACAACACATGTTTGACACCTGCGTCCTTGATTACTTTCGGTGAAACTTTTGTTGTCCCGTGCTTCCCTATATCCCTGCCGCCAGCCTGGCCTCACCCCACACCGTAACGTTACTGTCGTGATGCTATAGTGACGGTCATGGCACCAGGGTGAGTGGCCCCTTGCAAGACAAAGACACAGCCTCGTCACACCTCTTGGCCTCAACCCAACCCAGTCACTGCCTCCACACCCTCATTACAGCCTTATGACCTGCCTTCCACCGCCCTCACACCCTCCACAGGTCACCCTCAGCCCCAACTCTCACCTCATCCTGGTTGATCTGGTCCCCCATGCCGGTGTAGGTCAGGCCAGGTCAAAAGGTCTGGAGTGCAGTGTGTGTGTGCGGTGCGTTGCTTGTTGTTGTTGATGTGTTGTGGTGAACCAGCTGCTGGTGACACGTGACACACGCCAGGCGCCGCGCACCACCCCACACCAATCAATAACCATTACTACACCTCACACACACGCCCCAGCACGCTCCTCAAGGCTGAAATAACAGTAATTCAGTCAGGTGGTACAATAATAATGTATATTCATAAGAGTAACACTGCCTGGCACCGAAGGGAAGGGCGCCGCGGGTGACTCTGCAAGAATTTCAAAGATCTACGAAATCATGGTTGCCTGAAACGCGTCTTACTCGTCGACTAACCAAGGATTTATATATTTCTTAATTAAAGGAACCATAATCTGAGACACTTATAGCTACATAGTGTTGCCGCGGGCACGTCCTCGAGGCCTGCTGCTGCGTCGCCGCCAGGAGACAAAGGGGTGGGCATAGAGAACATAAGAACATAAGAACAAAAGAAAATAAGGAAGCTACAAGAGGACGTGAGACCTACACGAGGTAGTTCCTGTTACTACCTACCTAGAGGGGAAGACAGAACTTAAAAGAAGGCTTAATGATAATTATTTGTATCGAGTGAAACTTATATGCAAAGCCACTCTAGACTTATATCACTTCTATAGTTCTGATTATAACTGCCTGCCTGCCTGCCCCTGCTGACTGTGAGTGAGTCTGATATTAAAAACACAGCTGATCAAGTTCTAGAGCAGTGTGTTGCCCCTTTTGTCGCACCAATAGTCACCCAGCAGTCAACATTCACCAGTCACCTTAAGTCAATTAACCCGTTACTGACAACAATATATCTGACCTTGTTTTGTCTCCGGATGTGGGACACACACACAGACTGTCAAGAGCACATAGTGACTGTAGCGCCTCTCTCTCACACACCCACACACACACGCGCGCGCGTAATGCCCGGTTCACACTTCACGTTTTTGCTACGCACGTCTTGTTATCGTGACGTCACCGTGACGTCACGATGACGTTACCTCGTCTCACTCCCGCTCGCTCTTATCAGAAAACATTGCAGTATAAAACCGCCTTGCTTTCCTTACTTCCTCCCTTTTTTACCCCATGACACACCTATTACTCCCTTCACTATATCCCCCTTCACTCCCTGCCCTACCTATATAGCGCTACAATCCCTGACAACAGGCTATTGCAAGGGTTACAAGTGGATTCTGTATAGCGGGGGCCACAGGTGTTGCCATATCGCAGTCGTGGCGCTATTTTTCAAGACACTAATAATTACTACCTATTTCACGGCCTGTAGAGGGTGTTGGTGGCGTAGCGTGATGCTGTAGGAAGGATGGTATATAGTAGCTACTAGACGGGCACGTGAGAGGGTTAGAACTAGAGAACACGAGAAATAACGCAGGAAAATATACCAGAGGTAGTGGTGTTGGTGGAGCTTACAATCAAGCAGCGGTGCCGCTGTTCCGCCTTCAAGCAGCGGGACACAATATTTTCACATCATGTATGTCTTCCATTACTAATATTGTCTTCCAGAATCACTGATAATAAATATATTTTAAATCAGACCTTGGAAACAACATTATTTTGATATTGCAAAACTTAGTTACGTATAATATTCTATAAATTGTGGCACCACCGCTCACGTATTCTGGAGAAAGCCCGCCAAAAGAATTGGCGGCTCCGAATCTTGGAGCCTCGAGACGCACGTCTTTCAAGGTCACACAAGCAGGAAGTGACGTCACGGTGACGTCACGATGACGTCACGTTGACAAGACGCACGTAGCAAATACGTGTAGTGTGAACCCTGCATTTCACGCATGCTCCCTCATAGGGAAATCGCGCCCAGTAGACATCCACCACATTACTTTTTTTTTTGTCTTTGCAACAAATAGGAACATTTTCTCTGGTGTCTTAAAGTAATCGTCCAGACCCATTTTTTTTTTGCCTAATTATGTTGAATGCACATTCAAAACACCTAATCCACCAAAAATAATTGATTTCCAGGCTTTATTTCCGTAAAAACACGACTTTTGTAAGAAGCGCGCGATTTTTTTTCTTTCCTCCAACAGGGCTACGAATATTATTGATGACGTCACAGCAGGAACTCCAATGTAAACAACAGTCTTCTGCCTGTGTTTAGTAGTAGTAGTAGCAGTAGTAGTATAGTAGTGGTGGTAGTGGTGGTAATAGTGGTAATAGTAGTAGTGGTGGTAGTAGTCATAGGTGGGCGTTATCGCGATAAATTATCGCGATAAATTATCGCAATAACGATATCGGGTTATCGGTTATCCGATCATTTTTTCCCGCGTTATCGATTCATCGGTATCGCCGATACTTTTGGTTCCAAACTAGCGATAATCGATAATTTTATTTTTTGGTTCCAGTTTAGCACAGGGGCGAGCCGCGCGTGCCTTGGAGGCAGAAATCGGTAGTTCCGAGCTGGGAACCGAACAACGGTCTAAACCCAGCTAACCGTCTTGACGTCTTCTCAAAACGTTCGCTCAGCTTCAGTCTCTCACCAGCTGTCGGACGGGGAGATGTTGCTCCTGCACGCTCCCGGTTTTACGCGTTCTTTGATGATTTTTTACCCTATGTCCCCGTGCTTCTTCCGTTCTAAATTTTTTGTGCACGTGCAGGGTGTCACTCGGTATGTCACATGATTGAGGAACTGAAAGAATATGCAATTCTGAGTAGAAAGTCTTCTATTGACACATATACTTTGTAAGACTAACTTTACTTTGTGTGAGCATGGACGAAGCCAAGAGATGAATCAAGCATTGCACGATTTGAGCGGGCGGAATTAAACAATTTGAAACAAATTTGAACGGTTAGAATGGTTTGGAGGGAGGACGGGAGGCAAGATGGGTGATTTAGTCATGCATCAACGCGCAGGGTGAAAGTGCAGTGTGTTTTAAAATTTCTCATGGTGAGTCATTGGGGCCCCCCTTGAAATATATTTCTGGCTGCGCCCCTGTTTTTCCTATAATACGACGACTAAATTAAAATGCATACATTGGACATACCATACATACATGCCTGAAAAAAAGCCTAATTTATTTATATTTATGATGCTATATGATTATCTGATTAAGTTCACTCATTTCCCACTCCTGGACACTGACACAAGCAACACAGTCAGTCCAGCAGACAAAGCGGGAGAATGTAGTAATAATTTTTATAATCGAGAGGAATGATCACAAATTGAATTAGATTACATTGTATTCGATTGAATTAGATTGATTGATTGCATTAGATTGAATTAGATTGATTGATTGCATTAGATTGAATTAGATTGATTGATTGCATTAGATTGGATTAGATTGATTGATTGCATTAGATTGGATTAGATTGATTGATTGCATTAGATTGAATTAGATTGATTGATTGCATTAGATTGGATTAGATTGATTGATTGCATTAGATTGGATTAGATTGATTGATTGCATTAGATTGGATTAGATTGATTGATTGCATTAGATTGGATTAGATTGGATTAGATGTAGCTGACAGTGTTGTAGGTCTCGAGACTGGTCTTGGTCTCGAGACTGGTCTTGGTCTCGAGACTGGTCTTGGTCTCGAGACCGGTCTCGAGACCAGTTTGATGTGGTCTTGGTCTTGGTCTTGGTCTCGTTTGATGTGGTCTTGGTCTTGATCTTGGTCTCGAAGCTTCTAGTCTCGGAGTTTGGCTCGAGACCAGGTCGAGACCAGGATTAAAAAGTGCATCGCGGCGTGGGGAAGGTCGGAATTTATTATCATACACGGAGAAAAATTATGGCTGTTTCGATTCCCGGCGCGCCATACAACGTTGTACTGTCTAATCTAATCGCCATACAGCGTTGTACTGTCTAATCTAATCGCCATACAGCGTTGTACTGTCTAATCTAATCGCCATACAGCGTTGTACTGTCTAATCTAATCGCCATACAGTGTTGTACTGTCTAATCTAATCGCCATACAGCGTTGTACTGTCTAATCTAATCGCCATACAGCGTTGTACTGTCTAATCTAATCGCCATACAGTGTTGTACTGTCTAATCTAATCGCCATACAGCGTTGTTACTGTCTAATCTAATCGCCATACAGCGTTGTACTGTCTAATCTAATCGCCATACAGTGTTGTACTGTCTAATCTAATCGCCATACAGCGTTGTACTGTCTAATCTAATCGCCATACAGCGTTGTACTGTCTAATCTAATCGCCATACAGCGTTGTACTGTCTAATCTAATCGCCATACAGCGTTGTACTGTCTAATCTAATCGCCATACAGCGTTGTACTGTCTAATCTAATGGCCATACAGCGTTGTACTGTCTAATCTAATCGCCATACAGTGTTGTACTGTCTAATCTAATCGCCATACAGTGTTGTACTGTCTAATCTAATCGCCATACAGCGTTGTACTGTCTAATCTAATCACGTATTGCAAAATGTAACGAGTTAACGACCGAGTAAACTGTAAAATGTAAGAAAATTTGCAAAATGTAATTTTTTTTTTTTTTTTTTTTTTTTTTTTTCATTTGTGCCTATAGCGCCTATAGGCAGTGGTGACCCAGGGCTCGGATGGCAGGCTCTGGAGGTTCACTTGAGGGCTCTGATGGTTGGTCCTCGCCCGTGGTGGCGCAGGCAGGATTCTTATAGTGACGCCTGTGATTAGAGGCTCATGCCGCCCCCCTGTGTCCTCCGATGCACTCGTAATCGAAGGTAGAGTTGATGGGCAGGGCATGTGGGTGTTATTAGGCCACTTGACGGTGCAGAAAGGTTTTGGTTTTCTTCGGGGATCGAACTCGGGTCACCGAGAACGCCAGTCGGAGACGCTAACCACTCCGCTACCGCCTCCCCAAACTAGTAGTAAATTGTATTTGTTTGAATCATGGAGGTATTATATAAGGAGGGGCCCTCACGCGGGTTCTGTTCACTACTCGGTGAAGCAAGGGGGCGGAGCTTAACCGGTGGGCGGAGCCAGCCTAGTACACCCAAAACATTAAGCGCGTTTTCGCGGCCGCTCTGGCCCGGAGTCGTGTGGGCAAGTATCTGTTTATGAGGGAATGTCTGTTTACTAACAATGGCAAAGAAAACGGGAGTTAAGGGGAGTAATTACTAATTTTGACTTGATCAACAAAGGCATGTCCAGGCGGCATATTCTCCACGCGCCCTCCCTTTTCGGCAGACCGCTAGGTTAGGTAAGGTTAGAAAAACGTTAAGTTAGGTTAGGTTAAGTTAGGTCAGGTTTAGGTTTACTTTAATTATAGTAACTCTCCCTTTTCGGCAGACCGCTAGGTTAGGTAAGGTTAGAAAAACGCTAAGTTAGGTTAGGTTAAGTTTAGGTTTACTTTAATTATAGTAACTTTGTGTGGGAATCACAATGAGGTTATTTTCAAGAAAATCCTGTCAAAATTAATAGTTACTCCCCTCAACTCCCGTTTTCTTTGCCATTGTTAGTAAACAGACATTCCCTCATAAACAGACACTTGCCCACACGACACCGGTCTGGACTGGGCTAGTCCCGGGCGGCCACTGTTTTTGCGAGGCAGTCTGGAACGGTTTAGCCCAGTCCAGTCCGGTGCAGCCCAGATAGCAGGACCACCTTGGACCAGTGTGGGGAGAACTGGCGCATGCGCACTACAGTCAGCGGGGATGACGACCAGGAGCTTCTCGTGCTGCTGATAAGACATGAAACACCATGATGGCCGACCATACGACTAAAGTAATTTCACGAAAAATTACAATATTCGCAATTTGCTGAAACATCTTGGGAAATGAATGTACCGTCAACAACACTATATTGCATTTCTGCCCGGAGGACCGCCCACTCGATCCCCCAGCCAATAGGAACGACGAATGGGACGGGGCCAGTCTCGATGTATTTTCGCGACCATCAGTCCACCCTGACCCGGTCCGGACTGGACTGAACCAGGGCGGTGAACGTCACGAAAATGCGCTAATTGGTTTTCTCACGCGTAAATGGACCCAACCCATAACTACGTCACAGTTTGTTTACCGCGGTGCATTGTGGGGATAAGTCGGGGTCATGAGGCAGAGCGGGCGGGCACTATCCAGTGAAGAAAGACAACGCTGTGTCCTTAAATATGCCTCCTGCAAACTGTTGTGTTCCATATTGTGTTGCAATAAGTAGACGAACTCCTTCTTTACGGTTATACCAACTTTTAAAAGTTGAGAATAGAAAGATAGATTGGATAAAGCTGATAAGAAACGACAATCTGCGGACTCCATCACAGACACCTCTCAAGTAACTCATTTCAACTGTTTGAATCTTAATTAGGCCTCCGACATATATTCCACGTCCAGGTCTGACTTGCATATGTTACTGTCGGCACTTGTATGCTATCCCTAAGCGCCTTTCTTACTCACTGTCCTCTCATTACGCGCCCCTAGGATCCCACTACTTTCCTTCCTTGTAGGCAGGGCTCTCTCTCTCTATCTTATCTCCCCTTCCGTGCCTCCATACTTGCACAGGATAGAGCCATTAACTGTCCATTCATCATTATTTTACATCGCTTCTGGCTCTCAATTCTCATTCTAGATTGATCTTCATCTCTATACTTATCTCTACACAAACATCACCAATTTTTGCTTTCATTTATAAAAACATAAGAACATAAGAAAATAAGGAAGCTACACGAGGCCGCGAGGCCTACACGTGGTAGTTCCTGTCACCTAACACTACCTACATCCACCTTTCATCCTCATCCATGAACCTATCCAGCTCCTCTTTAAAGCTCCCTAATGACTCAGCACTAACTACCTGTCTACTGAGACCATTCCATTCGTTCACCACCCTATTTGTGAACCAGTTTTTCCCTATTTCCTTTCTAAATCTACGCTTTTCCAGCTTGAATCCGTTACTTCTTGCTCTACCCTGGTTAAAAGCCGTAAGAACTTTTCCTACCTCTCCTTTAGTAAACCCCTTTATCCACTTAAAAACTTCTATCAGATCGCCCCTTACTCTGCGTCTCTCGAGTGAGTGTAATTTTAATAATTTCAATCTCCTCTCATAACTAAAGTTACGTATCCCTTGTATCATTTTGGTCATCCTTCTCTGCACTGTTTCTAACAACACTATATCCATCCTGTAATATAGAGACCAAAACTGAACCGCATAGTCTAGGTGAGGCCTGACTAGAGCCAGATAAAGCTTTAGAATAACTTCTGCACTTCTACTTTTAACACTTCTGATAATGAATCCTAATACTCTATTAGCTCTATTTCTGGCCTCAATACATTGTTTCCTAGGTCTGAGGTCTGGGCTCACCCTCACTCCAAGATCTTTTTCACCTTCTGATCTTTTCAGCGATACATTGCTTATGGTGTATCTATTACCAGGGTTTTTTCTACCAACATTTATAACGCTGCATTTATCAATATTAAATTCCATCTGCCATCCGACTGCCCACTCGTTAAGTTTATCTAAGTCTTCCTGCAATATGTTTACATCAGACTGTGATCCAATAATCCTACCTAACTTAGTATCATCAGCAAACTTGCTGATATCACTGCTAATCCCACTATCCAAGTCGTTGATGTAAATCAAAAATAGTAAAGGACCCAAAACAGACCCTTGTGGAACTCCACTTGTCACCAGTCCCCATTCAGATTTAGAACCATTAATTGTAACCCTTTGTTGCCTATTACTTAGCCAAGCTCTGATCCAATGAAGAACCTTCCCATCTATACCATGAGCCCTAACCTTATTTAAGAGTCGCTCGTGTGGTACTTTGTCAAATGCCTTACTAAAGTCCAGATATATTATATCATAATCCTTATCATTGTCTGCCGTCTCATACACTTTCCTATAAAAACTCAATAAATTGGTGAGACATGACCTACCCTTGGTGAATCCATGTTGTGAATCATTGATCAAACTATGTTTATCTAAGTGCTCTCTAATGTTTTTTGCAATAATAGATTCCAATAATTTACCCACCACTGATGTTAGACTTACAGGTCGATAATTTGACTTTAGTCCTCTGTCTTCCTTCTTAAATATGGGTACAACGTTTCCTTTCCTCCACAATAATGGCACATCGCCTATCTCAACCGATTTCCTAAAAATGTGCACTAACGACTGACTAACAACCTCCTTGCATTCCTTTAATACCCTGGGATACACTTCATCTGGTCCTGGCGATTTAAAAATTTTCATTTTATCTATACCCTCTTCCACCATTTCTCTAGTTATCACAATATCTTTGAGTTTCTCCTCATCGCTTCCTTTGAACATCTGTTCACTATCAGGTATCGTCTGTGTATCCTCCTCCGTAAAAACACTTAAGAAATAATCATTTAGACTCTTACACATATCCTCATCCGTATTTAAAGTAATCGTCCAGACCATTTCATCATTCCTGATTTAATGCAATCAAATCATAGCCATTAACGAGTATATCAACAATACGTCGTCACTTTTTGCATCCAGTCAGCCGTTTTTAAATAATCCGCAATCAAAATCTGCAAATTCCCCGAGTTCTCAAAACACTCCTCAAGGTTTGCAGACGATGCGCCACGGGTCGGTGACGTAGCAAAAGGCAGCGCTATCCCCGCCCGCAGATTCAGAGAGATGTAAACACAGGAGATAAATTTAGTACTTGAAGATTTTTGGGTGTTTCTGATAGATTGTTTTTGCGATATGCCAAATGCATGCATCCTTTATGGGTGCAGCAAGACAGCTGTGCCTTTCGAGAGAAGTTTGCACAACTTTCCGACTGATACGACAACGTTAAATGTATGGAAGAGGTTTGTGCGGCGGACAAGAGCAAATGGAACGGGAAGTTGACATTTGCAAGGATTTTTAGTGATCACTTCCAGCGGGATTGCTACAGCAACTGGATGAAAGTGTCTATGAGGATATCAACCAAATTGGATTTGAAGGATAAGTTCCAGGGCCCATACTTATAGAGATTTAGGATTCGTCCTAGGATTCGTCCTAACCCTGCGTCCTAAGGTTCGAGGAAAGTCTAACGAACGACAGGAAGGGTAGCGTAAAAGGGATATTTTTCGGAACGAAGAGCAGCGACGACGGTCGGCACGAAGACACGGGTACCCCCGTGTCTTCGTGCCGACCTTCGACCGTCGTCGCTGCTCTTCGTTCCGAAAAATATCCCTTTTACGCTACCCTTCCTGTCGTTCGTCGTTCGTCGCTCGACCTTCATCATGACTCTCGGTACGGGCCTAAAGCCGGCCACACACACCCGGCCTGTCCGGCCGACAAAAAGTGGCGGGGCATCGTTCGCCGGATGAGACCCATACACACACCGGCCGCCTCATGAAAATATACAGTACACGTCGGACCGCCGTGGTGACAACATGAATCCGCTGTCCGAAAATGACTTAATAAATTGTTGGTGATGGCTGCATGTGCAGCCATATATAATACATATATATAATACGTCATACTATATATAATACGTCATATGTAATACCTATATTATCATAAATACAATTATTACTGGTACAATTAGTCATTATCTGGCCGAGCGAGGGGCGGGCCGCGCCGGATGGCACCCACACACACGCAGGCGGCAGGCCGCGCCGGACGGAATTTTCAAGCGCCGACTGATTTTCATCCGGCCGCTGCGACAGGTCCCACCGGATGAAAAATACCCCCACACACACACCGGCCGCCTCTAGCCACGCCCCTTTTCGTCGGCCGGACAGGCCGCGCCGATGTGTGTGTGGCCGGCTTAAGACGCGTCCTAAGATGGCGGCTTAGGACGAAGCGCTGAGCGCTACATTTATCAAGAGTCCAATTTGGATTTCATGAAATATCACTACTAAGAGTCATCAGAAAGGTATAAAAATATCGAAAAACAGAAGATTAATATTTCTATGATAATTGCTGAAGACTACAACGAATGAATTCATCTATAAGGATAATTGTACCAGATATACAACGTTCCGTTCAAAAGACACAAACATTGACATATCTTCGCTCTATCGACGAGAAAAGATAATATTTTTCAGGACAAGACTTTCATCCTTGGCCAGCTCTTTCAAGCAAGGAAAAATGTCCTATGTCCTGCGAGGGGAATTTTCCATGACGAGATGATCGGCGAAGAGCAAGGCAGATGCCTGACAGGCCATCGCCAACCACATGATCGCCGCTTTCCATAGCGAGAGATACGTCAAGGACTACCGGTTATAATGGACGAGGACTTCGCGGTCGTTTTCAAAGACACCGACTATTTTTTCCTGGCCTACAATAGGTGCTTTTTCTAATGGAGATAGGGTTATGATGGACGAGAGTTTCGCGGTCGTTTTCAGAGCCACTGACTATTTTTTCTTGGCCTACAATAGGTGCTTCCCAGCTAACCATCACCGGCGGGCCGACGTAGGCCGTAGAGCGGCGAACGGCGGCCGCCGGCGGCAAATTTACCTCCGTCAGCCCTCCGAAGTCCCGCTGGTGTATTTTCAGACGGGATAATTTACTATGTTGAAAATTAATGTACAGAATTTCAAGAATTGAATATTTCTATGTGCAAACATTTTGAAACAACAGTTATATGATTATCTTGCTGTAGTATTACATCAGTCGTGACAAGCAGCGGCAACTTGACGTCAATCCTCCGGAGGCCAGCCAGTATGTATTAATATTATTTGTAAGTGGAAAATATTCATTTCATATTATATATATTAACTCAGTAATGTACATAGTATCTCAATATCGGTACCATCACTATTATTAGGCCTGTTCAAGCTATCAAAAATTGTTATAAAAGTTTTTATAATAGTTTATAGAAATTATCATATTTCAGTTTATTTCAAATATTTCCAGTTTAATCAGGAACACCCAGAGATACATAGAAATAAAGATGAGATACGTACATAGGAAGGAGTTTACATGGAAAAAGGTTATCAGTTAGTCTATGTGTGTAGCTAGTATCATATAAAAATAACATTTGATTATCCGCGGCGAAGATTACGGGATAACACAAGGTCATATTTTCCCTTATTTCAATAACTTCCAACATATTATCAACACATCAATACTCAACGGTACACCTAATATGGAATATGTAGATGATGGAGTTAACATATGAATAATATCATGATTTAGAATAGAATATTATTTGAAATCTTTTCCCAGCTATCAGTTCACTAAACTGCCAGACGTACGATAGTCATTACAAAGGGTTAAAAACCCACAAAAGGCCTAAATTCCAATGATCTGAAACTCGAGAAATGCCAGTGGTCGCTGGCAGTTTTAACTCAAAGGTTGGTTTACTGTGTTTTGGCTCCGCGACTAATATTTTTCATAAATTAATTTCGCGATAAACATTGATGCACCGCATCTGAATACCAAAAAATATAGTTCTTTTGTTGTTCAACTAATTATATGGATGACATGCATTACGAAGGAACGTTCTATAATAGCAATTTAATGCAAATTACTCGCCTCGAGTAGCAAAGCTTAATATATTTTTTACATGTATATTGTGGCATGTAAAATTTGGGCGATGTTCACACTGTTTTCTAAGACAATATTGCTGCGTCTGGCAAACGCTTGTCAAAATACAATAAGCAATGCCTTGGAAAAACGAAGAATAAAGAATGCCGAAATCGGCTTGTTGCTGCGACAATGTAGGTTATAATTGTGGAGGCGACACGCCGCGGCGGGGAGTGGTGGGCGGGGAGATTGTGGCGGGGAGATTAAATCAAAACATTGCTACTTCACGCGTCGACTCATTGCACTTCCAGGCTTTCTATTTGATTGATGCACAATAATAACAGGAAAATATGACTGCCTAGGTATAGATAACTTCTAAACATACGTTATTGACTATATAATATCATAGAGTAACATTTACCTCGCCTCCTCAACTATAACCTACTTGGTTATTTGGTTATATACAATGTTTTACAGAATCAGGCTTCTATACAATATACATATAGAAGAAAATCGTTCTTAATATTATACTTTTGTGTTTTAAGTGCAGTGGAATAAACCCATATTTTGTTTTCCAGTAGACCAACTTATTATCAAAAAAGTGAGTTAAAACTGCCAGCGACCCCTGGCATTTCGAGTTCCCGATCTCTCTAATTAGTTGGGCCGTTAACCCTTTACTTCCTAAAAGGACAAAATTGTCCGCTTTCAAAGCAATGGTCCCCCTAGAGTTAATATAATTTGAGGAACTTCTTCGCTGACGAGGACTTTTTCGTCCTCCTTTGAAAGGTATCTGGAAAATCTTGGCAACTTGGCGTCTTTTTCAAGGCCAGTGTACTGCCAAACACTGTAAGGTGTAGACGCCATATGATGCTCTCAATCAAGCAATTTTTTGGAAAATCATAGATCCTGAACCAGGTAATTATCTGCTTAGATATTTATTTTGTATGATAAGAAGAGTGTTTTACAAGGTGTAACAGTAAGATATTCCTTCTTGATCGTAAAGAAAAGTTTGTATGTTACCAAGTGTAAATGTGACAAAAAGTCCTAATAGGCACCTGGCTAGATAGATACAAAGGCCACCCTCTCAGTATACATTTCAGTAATATGTAGCCACTTTTTTTTTCCTTCATTATCTTGTTTCCTTGAATTCCCCATATAGTATTTTAAGTTTTCTCTAGACTTTATAGAAAATCTCAATATTTTCTATAGGAAACTATAGCCTAATGTGAGTAATAAGGAAATGGTGATTTTTTTTTTAAAATTTTTTTTTTTAACAGAGTTAGAACTGAGTTAGTATATAATTGTTTTCAGGTGTGTCAGGAATCACAACTACCAATTTCTATAATCAGAAAAATGGGACAGGTTGTAGACCACGACATATGATGCAATCTCTGTGTACAAGTGACACAGAAGAACTTGAGCAATGTTTATGTTTGTATATGTCTATTAGTAGAATTCCTAATACCAGATTGCATTGGTCAAGCCTTTCTGTAGGGAATGAAAATGTGAACTCAATTATGAGCAGAGATAGGTGGGAAGAAATAAAGATGAAGTTCCACCTTGTGGATAATTCACATAGCTAGAGCCTTATAGCCTAGCCTCTCTCGCTTTACCATATACACCACACCTGTCACTACACACCTGTACGGCCTCGCAACACACTTGTCGCCTGTGTATCACCGTAAATAAATAATTTGGAAGGTCAGGCTTCTTAGGTATTGAGGGTGTATGTTTTCTTTTTTAATGTTTTTTTTTAACAAATAAAGGGCTATATATGTTCCATATTGTAGGATGTGCCTGAACTAAGTCAATCAGTAAGCTTTCCATCTCGTCTGTCCAGTCAGC
Source organism: Chionoecetes opilio (assembly GCA_016584305.1). Taxonomy (NCBI): domain Eukaryota; kingdom Metazoa; phylum Arthropoda; class Malacostraca; order Decapoda; family Majidae; genus Chionoecetes; species Chionoecetes opilio. Next base: position 636,916 of record JACEEZ010021770.1, read on the forward strand.
AGGCATGTAGATGTCTTCTTGAGAGTTTTAGAAGAAAATTATCTTGCAATAAATAATATAGTCATCCACTAATTTCGGTCCTTTATAACAGAAAACGTTTTTGCTCACTGAAATGACGAGCAAAAATAGCTTCAAAGTAGTTCCCTCTTTGCTCAATCAAACAGGTTTTGGTTGAGCAAAATCCTCAAAACTGCTCAGTGAAATCTGCTCACTGAGCAGAATAGTGCCCGTGTAATAGCCGCTTTAGCCTGCCCAAACCTAGTGGCGGAGGAGGTGGCGGCTCCAGCGGCCAGCCGCCACTCAAAACTTTTGAGTAAAAACCCGCCGTCATCTGCCTCACCTGTGCCTTCCTGAAGAAGACAGTCAGCTCCCACGCCTGTGATAGCACCATAGGATATCACCAGGGATCATAGGATTCCTCAAGGCGTTCTCGCTCCCCTACTAAATATTACCAAAGACATCTATCTCCCTTGGTCTAGTGCTGTTGATATCCACCTCACAGGTTTCATCATGCTGCTGCTGCTGCTGCCAAAGGCCGCGCTGCCAAACGTGGATGAGTCCCTTGCTTGTATTTCATCTCTTTTCTCATATATATGAATGATATCCATCCAAATGCAATCATATGTCTACATTCACCTAGAGAAATGATATTTCATAGCATACCAAACAATAATAAGCGAGCCCTGGAGACTTCCTACCTCTGCTAATACCAACGTCTCGAGCAGCCGTTGGCCAGTCTGCACGTTATTTTCAGATTGATTATCGTACAACCTTAGGTAAAATCATATAGTCAGTAAATGTTTATAATTTTAGTAAATAACTTGTAATTTACTTTAGTAAATAACTTGTAATTTACTTTAGTAAATAACTTGTAATTTACTTTAGTAAATAACTTGGTAATTTTACTCACCCGAATTTGAATGTCGTAACATTGGATTTTCGATCTCGTATATTGAAAATAGACCCTAATTTACACATCTCGTATCATCGGATTCTCGTATATCGAATGCTCGTATAACGGGACCTCCCTGTATTGTAATGAGGGAAATAAGATTCACTTGGTCGACAGAAGGTAAACACCTAGACCAGCTTAAGCAATATGTAGCCACTTGGTAAATAGCAATTTTTCTTCACTCCTCAGTCCAAATAATTCGTATTATTTAATGTGCTTTATTGAGTATGAGAAATTAGGGTGCATTGGTCTCGTCTCGTCAATTTGTTCGTCATCGCTCTTGTGACGTCACGACGCTATGAGGGCGAGGCGAGGGAGCAGCAGCTAAGATACTCTCTCTCTCTCGCCAAGCCTGTCCGTGGATGGTCGTGTGAGGGAGACGTTCCCCTGCAACTCTCATGTGAGGTAGTAGGTGTTTGGCGTCCGTCTTGTAAGGACTTCTTGTGAATTAATTAGTTCAAGATAGGATTGTAATAAATGTTGTCTATACAGGGTTTTTGTGGTGAGAGGAGAACAAGACGATGGCCTTATCATGAAATGTGAGTGTCCATTGAAGCCACGTGGGCCACCGACATCGAGTTTTGCGGCAGTGTTGTGGTCCCAGGACGATCGCCTTGACTGTCAGAGTGGAGACTCTGCAGCTGGGAGGTCCGAGAACATGTTCGAACTAGGGGGGGGCACTCAGTAGAGCGCATACCTCCGCCTGAATATTTCATCAATTGGTTGCCATGGCAACAGTTGTGATTCGATTTCATCCAAAATTAAATCAGTTCTTCCTTATACCAAATAGACTTGGTATACCAAGTTTGGTCCAAATCTATTCGTAACTTTTTGAGAAATCCTGTACACTAACAAACAAACAAACAAACAGACAGACACAGACAGATCGGGGTGACAACATAACCTCCCTCCAACTTCGTTGGCGGAGGTAAATATGAACAATTCTAGGGGCATTTTGAAGCCATAGTCATAGCTATATTTAGGTAATTCATTTGATTTGGCGAGGAAAATCTGGCGCCCCCTTCAACTGGCGCCCAGGGCACGTGCCCTGCCTGCCACACCCTGGATACGCCACTGCCCTCAATACAAGGAGGGACTGCACACTTTGATCCAAGACCTGTTGTGGCAAAGTTTCTACAGAAAAAGCAGCGCAGGTACAGTCCCAGACAAACAAAGAATCGTTCAAAGATAGACACTTTATAAAGAAGTTCTTTGCCAAGGAGAGTTCAGCTTAATTTGTATCCTTACATTTTGTTTCATGATCATCCTGATTTTATTTAATCATAATTTCTATTCTAATTGTATCCGACTGTTAATTTGTGGCAATTCATGTTTTTCTTGCTATCGTATTTATCAGAGGTGAGCGCGATACTTTTTTTTGGTAGTGCGATAACGATACTGTGATACTTTTTCCCCGCTAGTTCGATACGCGATACTCCGCTACTTTTTCGGATTTTCTTAAAACGATACGCGATACTGCGATACTCCGCTACCGATACTTTTTTCTTAAAGCGATAGTATCGCAGCGATACTGCGATACCAAAAAGTTAGCTTTGCGATACTTTGCTACCTAAGAAAACACTGTATTAGCCAATTTTTTTTTATTTTACTTAAACTAGTTTAGGCACATTAAAACATTGTAATATATTTATTTTTAAATTGACAAATTTTATTTAAAATATAAAAAACACACACGCACACACAGCACAGTTCACTAGTCACTACTGCATCTCCTCAAGCTCCTCCTCCTCCTCCTCATCACCCTGGCCCTCCTCCTTCTTGTCCAGCAGCACCCTCCCCAGGTTCCCCTTGAGGAAGACCAGCTGCTCAAAGTTGTAGGCGGTGAGGGCTGACATTGCCGCTGGAAAACTTTTGTTTAAGGTCGTCTTTTAAAGTATCGCGGGAAATTTAAGCGATACTTGAGTTGTGATAGGTACTTATACTCTGCTACTTTGAATGCTTTGCGATACTATTTTGGCGGTGCGATAGTATCGCAGTATCGCACTAAGTATCGCTCTCGCCCACCTCTGGTATTTATCTCTGCTGCTGATAACATAATCCATTACAATATAATTATTCTTATTCTCAATGTTATATAGTATATATATATACACTCGCCCTCGGCTACCGTGCCTTATTGGTGCCGCTATCAGCGTGCTATAGCCGAAATCGCAGTAGCCGAACAATAGAACTAATTAATGGTAATAATTCTAATTGGTGCCAAGACCACATGACCACATATTTTACCACTTTTTTCGGTATTTTCATACTTTCAACCAGTATGAGGCTAGTAGTGCTCTTTTGCTATGCATTTTGATGTGGTAAGACTGATGGTTACATAAAAAATCATCAGAAATGCCTCATTAGGTTAGATTAAAAAAATTCCAGGAATAGGTAGGCTTACCCTTAGACTTTATCAGTTATATATCTATGTTTTTTCGCTCTTATGTCATCCCATAGAGTGTTTACCGGATATATTTTATGCTATCCACATAATCTGCTCCCCGCATAAAACTAGTTTCAACTCTACCCACCCAAAACCCCGCATTCCCGACAGGTCCCCAGGTTTGTTATCGAGGAGGTGGAATGACTCCCGCGCCACCTATCGGCGGCGGGCGTCCACCCCTCACGATGACACATTGTCAATAATTTGTCATCTGCCTTACCTTACCTGTCTTCCTGAAGAAGACTGATCAACTACCACGCCTGTGATAGTATCATAGTACACACAACCCTCGTTTTCCCGGATATCGGATTTGCCGGTCAAAATCCGAGGTCCGGGGATATGTCAGAGTCCCGGACAAATACCTGGTCCAGTCCGTAAATCGACAAAGTTGTCCGGCGGTCCAAGCGTCTCCCGTCACCCCTGGTCAGTGTCCGCGCCTCTCGCCAGGTGGCAGCATGCTCAGCAGTCGTATTGTTTACATTTGGGCACAAGACACTCACGGTTCACCTGCACCGCCTCCGTCAGTCCCCTGACCCCCACTGCCCCTGGTGCAAGAATGTCTCTGAGACTATTGAACACTTTCTGCTGCCTCCCGCCAGGTGGCAGCATGCTCAGCAGTCGTTGTGATATAAATGAGAAATAATCACAAACACAACCAGACCGTGTAGCTATGTTGGGAGGTAAACAGTGACTGGCACTACATGCTGAATTTGGTCTGCTCCTACACGTGAAATAAATAAGAAATAATCTCAAACACAACCAGACCATGTAGCTATGTTGGGAGGTAAACAGTGACTAGCGCTACATCAGGGATTTGGCACACTCACCCACGACTGTTCGGTACTGGTATTAGGAGAGGTAGTAAGTATCCAGGCTCGCTCATTACTGCTTGGTATGCTGTAAAATTTCATTATTCTAGTTGAATGTAGACATTTAATCACTTTTGAATTGCTATTATTCATACATATGAGTAAAGATATGAAAATACTTTCAAGGCGCTCATCCACGCCTGGCAGCGCGGCCGCGGCAGCAGCAGCAGCATCATGAGACATTATAATCACCCCAAAATAGATAAAAAGGAAGAAAAAGTCCCCCGTAAAGTGATGGGTTATCCCTAAAATGTTGATGCTTTCTCTCACCGTCTGGCTAGTCAAGCTCAAGCTCTAGTGAAAGGTAAACAAACTAGGTCTAGGGATGTTGAGGGTGTGGGTGAGGCTAGGGGAGCTGCAGCGGTGGAAGATGTCGAAGTAGGGCGGCCTAGGGGGGCTGTTGAGGGTGTGGGTGAGACTGGGGGACCTGCCCCCTCCTCACCCTCGCCAGTTGAGGCCACTTTAGTCGTGGGTGAGGCTGGTCGATCCGCCCCCCCATCGTTTTTTGCCTGTAGCGGCAGCTAAAGCTGCTGAGGGCGTGGTTGAGGCTAGGGACCTGATCCCTCCCCGCCTCCCGGTGGGCTGGGCCGCTACAGGCCCAGTGGGGGAGATGGGGTAGTGGAGATTACCAACCCCAGGGGGGGTCAGGACTGATAGAACAACGGGGGGCAACCGCAGGGCAAAGAAGTGGCCCATACTGTGTATAGGAGATAGTATGGTGAAGAATGTTAGGCGACACGTGGCGATGAGAGACCAGAATAGTGTGCTGGTTAGCCTGAGTGGCAAGGGTATGGAGGATGTTTGTGAAGGAGGTGAGGGAGCAGGTGAATGGTGTACGGGAAGGAATGGTGATAATTTGCAGGGAGGGGGGAACAGCCTTAGAGATTAGGCCCCGAGCAGACGATGGGCAAGGTGATGGAGTGCCTTAAGGATATAAAGAAGGAAAAGGAAGAAAGTACAGTGGCTGTGGTGGGAATCATGAGGCGACCTCGGGAAAAATGCAGGGTTACGAGGAAATGAGACGCGACACAAACAAGCGACTCCAAGAGGAGGTTGAAAAAATGAAAGCGGAGTGCAGAAAGGATCCCGGGGGGACTATGGAGTAAGCTTTATAGACCTGGACGGTGCACTCCCACAGGGGGTCTTTGAGGGAGACAAAGTGCACCTAAACTGGGAAGGAGAGAGGCGGATGTGCGGGAGAATGCTTGAGTGGGTACGCGCGACTGAGAGCCCTCTGCAAGTTGAGGAAAAGAGGGTGACAAATGCGGAATGAGTGACTGTTGACAACAAAGGGAATGTGAGGATGGCTGTGTGAATGTTAAGAGGGAAATGTTAAAAAATGGAAGACCTCGCAGAGAAATGAATAAATGGAACTTTGACGTAGTTGGAGTGACAGAAACACAAATGAGAGAGAGAATTGAACTTAGATCTAAGACTTACAGTATGATCGGCAAAGGGCAAGTTAAGCAGCAGAAAAAGGGGTGGGGGAGTGGGAGTACTTGTGAGGCAGGAAGCAGGTATAGATGTAAGGAGCTAGATGTAGGAGGGTGTGAAAGGGGTTTGAGGATATCATGGCTACGTCGGGAAATATAAGGTGCGAAAGGGAAGAGAAAGGATCTTGGTGATAGTGTGTTACATGACAGTGGAAGGAACAGGAGCGAGAGCCGAGAATGAAAGGAAGTATAGAATTGTGCAAAGGTTTGTAGAACGAATAGAAGTGAAAATGTGATTGTGATGGGAGACATGAATGGTCCACATTGGTGTGTTAGGAGGGGAAAGTAAATGGAAATGGCCAATTGCGCTTGATTTTGCAGAGGAGATTGAATTAGAAATTTTGAATGTGACCCTGGCTGAAGGAAGAGTGACCTGGAGGGGAAAGGGAGGAATGAATCTGCCCATTGACTTTATGTTAGTGAACCGGAAGGCTAGAGAAGGGGTGAGAAGTATGTGGGTGGATGAGAAAGGACAATCGCGTAGCGAGTGACCATAACGTCATGGTAAATGGAGTATGAGTGTTTGAAGGAAAAAAAGAGTGAACGTGAAAGAGGAGAGGAATGGACGTTGGAAACTTAGAGATGCAGACTGGGATTATTTCAGAGAAGTGGTGAGTAATGAGGACTGGAAGCGGGGAGAGAATGGTTTGAGGGCTGAGAGGGTGTGGATGAGATGAATGAGAGATTGTTAAGGAAGCTTAACAAAGGGGCAGAAGAGAGCATAGGCAGACCAAAGTAAGAGAGCAAATGGCAGGACAAGAAAGATTTGGTGGAACAATGAGATCGACAAGGCCAGGAAAGAAAGGAAACAGTAAAATAGGAAGTGTAGGAGTCTGAGAAAGAATAGGTCAAACAGTGAAGCTGAAAAAAAGGGGTATGAAAGGGGCAGGGGAAGAGTATAAGAGTAAGCAAAAGGAGGTGAAATGCTTGGTGAGGAAGGCAAGAGTGAATGAAAGAGAGAAAGTGATCAGAGAACTTAGGGAAAAAGGTGAGGAAGAGGTAGGGAATGGTATAAGTTCTTGAGAGGAGAAGAGAGTAAGCATACAGGAAATGTAGAAGAACTAGTGGTGAATGGCAGGTCACTAAGGGAGAAAAAGAAATGGCCAGAGCTGTAGAAGACTTCTGGAAAGATATTGGAGGTGTGAATGAGCCTGATAGTGACTTAGGGAACGTCACCTTAAGGAGGAAAATAGAGGAAATGATGGATGAAAAAATTAGAATGGATGAGATTGAAGGGTATGTAAGAAAACTGAAAAATGGAAAGGCCCCCGGAATGGACGGTATCCCGAATGAATTGTATAGAGAGGGAGGTGAGGAGTAATTGAGGGAATGCATGAGTTGTTTGGACATATATGGAGAGAGGAAGGGTGCCTGGTGCCTGGAATGACAGTAGAGTGCCCTCATACATAAGGGAGGACACAAGAGTAGGAAGGAGATTAAAAATTACAGGCCAATAGCGGTATGTGACACGGGGGATGTAAGATTTTCTGTGGTGTACTGAATGAAAGACTAGGTTGAAGTTGTGGAAAGAAATAAGGTGATGGGTGAAGAGCAGAATGGATTCAGAAAGACAGGGGAGGTGAGGACAATATGTTTGTAGTGAATGAAGTGATTGAAGAACAAAGGAAGGAGGGGAAGAAAGAAAAATCTAGCCTTTCTAGATATTGAGAAAGCGTATGACAGAGTGGATAGGAGAATGCTATGTAAGGTTTTTGGAGACGATTGGCATGATTTAGAAGGTTGTTAAATAATAAGCAGTATGTATGAGAACACACAGGCCAAGTTCATATGGGGGACCTCGAGACTGGATGGGTGAATAGTAGAGAGGAGTAAGACAGGGCTGTGTCCCTTTCTCCTCTACTTTTTGGTTATATGTTGAGGAAATGGCAGTGAGAGTGAAGCGTAAGGTCTGGGTGTGAAAATTGGAGATGAAGTGTTGAGTGTACTGATGTATGCAGATGATGTGGTGATCCTTAGTGAAAACCACAATGAGCTACAAGAGATGCTGAATGCTGTGACTGAGTATGGAAGGGACTTCAACGTTTGGCTCAGTAAGGAGAAGAGTCAAGTGTTGGTGGTGAATGGGGATGACTCTTGATGATGACAGGATTTGGATGGTGGGTGGGAATGAAATAAAGAGAACGAAAGAGTACAGTATCTTGGTATTTTGGTTGGATGATAAAGGCTGTGAGAAAACCCAAACATGAGAGGATAGCTAGAGCCAACCAGTGGGTTGGAAGGCTAGGCAGTGTGGCAAGATGTCGGGCCAACAAGTATGAAGTGGTGAGAGGACTATGGAAGGGTGTGGCAGTCCCTAGCATTATGTATGGCCTGGAACAATGGTGTGGTCTAGGAAGAGAGTTGGGACAGATTGGAAGTAACACAGAACAAAGCAGGCAGAATAGCATTAGAGGCCAATAGGGATGTGGCAGTGGAAGCGATTAGAGGAGACATGGGGTGGAGCACGTTCAGAGAGAGGATAGCAAAGGCAGGACTGAGGTACAGAGCTAGACTGCAACAATGGATGACAGCAAATGGGCAAGCAAGGTTTGGGACTGGAATATGTATGGGAAGTGGATGAAAGACTCAGTAAAAGTGGAAAGATGGACAGGTGAACTGGGAATGTTTGTGACAGGAGTGATGAGACATGGGAGTATGGCTGTATGCAAAAAGGAAATAAAATAGAGAGTGGAAGAGAAAGGGAAAGAAGAATGGCTGAGGGGAATTTAGTGAGAATCAACACTGGGAATGGTAGAGGAGAAAGGACCAGCCCCGGTATGAAAAGGGTTTTATGATGGTGGCTATGGAGGGGACCTACTCTTCAGAGCCAGGACAAAGTCGCTGGAGGTAAATAGTCGTATGTACAGATGGAAGATATGGCAGCAAGGTGTGTGAGATGTGTGTGACAGGAGTGGATGAAACCGTGGAGCACTTGATGCTGGAATGTGAACGGTATGAGTATGCTAGAACACAGATGTTGGAGGTAGTGGTAAGGAAGAGGTCGGAGTTGGTAAGAATGGCGAGAGATGAGAGACAAGGGGAGTGGAGATGGAGTACCCGCTGGGGTTGTGTTGCTGAGTGGAGGAGTGACAGTCGTGGATTGAGAGTGTAAAGAATTCTTGGAGACTCTTGGAGAGCACGTAGAGAGAGCATGAGAGGCAGGGGGCCCCTCAGTGATGGGGGACCCCGTATGAATGTGATGCAAAAAAAGAGGGGAGAGGAAGGAGGGAAAGAAAACCCTAGTTTTGCTTCCCCCTTTTGCTTCTCTCCCAACAGATTACGTGTGTGGGAGAACGCCGGACCAAAGGCTTCACACTGACACATCTGCTGGGTGACTCCAAATCAAGATCAAGATCAAAGCAACTAAAGAGCCAGGCGCAGGCCGTGACTGTCGAAGGTATTGCTTATTATCATGACTAATGCTCATTATTATATAATATATATTATATGGTTGTGAAGTGCAGTTCTATACACGTGTCACTATTTAGGTCAGTGTAGCACTGTGTGTCACCTTAGATAAGGGTGATTTAGGGTTTTTGGGGTGAGAGGGAGACGTAGCAGTGGCCACGCCATAACCCCTAATAATCACTATTTTAAACAATACACCCTTCTCACCACTAAATCACTTTAGCAACACAGGCTCCTTCCTTATAAAATCTTAATATATGTGATACATCAAAACTCCTTAAACCCAAGCATTCCAAAGTAAAATGGAAAATAATACAATTATGTTAAGTTGACAATTCGAGCGGGGTAAGCTTTTTGATATGGAAAAAAAAAAAAAAAAAAAAAAAAAAGTCACTCAAATGGAGCCCCGTTACATCTAAGTCCGTTATGTCGAGTTTGACTGTAATACATAATATATTATTATATATTATGGGGGAGGCCCGTTTACGAGCATTCATATACGAGAATCCGATGATACGAGATGTGTAAATTAGGTCTATTTTTTAATATCACATGAAAAAACCATGCTACGACATTCAAAAGGGTGAGTAAAATTATCAATTTTTTTACCAAGTAAATTACAAGTTATTTTAAAAATTTAAAAAAAGTTTTTACTGAATATATTTTACCTAAGGTTGTCGATGATCAATCTGAAAATAGATAATTTGGGGGTCGGTACCAATGTGCCTAAAAAAATTCACATCCCGTTGGCAACACGCAGGGGGACAAAACAACAGCGTTTGAACCTATCTGGGCCCTTGTTTTACGTGAAAATATGTCAACTGTAAAACGAAGTCTAGACGAGGTGAGTGAGAGTGCAGGAAGATGTGCCGCGTGTGTGGGTGTGTGGGGAGGGCGGGGGGGTGTGAGAGGGGAAATAGCCAGCTTCGTTGTGTCTCAGTTGGGGAAAAAACGTGGGAAAAAGTGAACGTGGACGAACGAGCAAGATTCAGATGCGCAGAGACGATTTTGTGGGCAGTGGAAAGGTCCGCACACCCTCCCTTTTCCTTCCCTACCCTACCCTCTCAATTTGTTATCCGGGGCCCCCCAAATTACATCAACGTTTTGTTGTTTGTATGATTGTGCCTTGTGAGTCGTTTTTTAGGTTTTGTGGTTTACTTAATGTGTTATTGTGATTTTTTGTGCTCGCCCTACTGTGTGTCACACCTTAATTCCGTTTTTTTGTGGGGTGGTGTGGTGTGCGGTGTGTTGTATATAGAGCCCTATTTTTGAGAGTTTCGAGTTTGTTGTGTTTGCTATTTATTAAAGCTTGAAAAACAGTTTTTTTTTTCTCTTTAATGATGGGTCCGGAACCAAACCATTTTTTCCCATTGTTATCGTTTCGTTATACGAGTTTTCGCTTACGAGTATGCCAGGTGGAAACCTAACTGCTCGTATTTTCGGGACCTCCCTGTATATATATTATAATATATATATTTTAAAATTTTAAAATAAAATATATTATATATTTTTAGGGTGGTCCCCCAAAAAAATTTTTTTCTACTTTTTTTCCCCCAAAAGGTTTTTTTTTGTCCATTCCCCATGGGTTCCCGCCTATAAAATTTTCATGGCAAAAAAATTAATTTGGGGTCCCCCCATCATCCGCTTTCATCATAGGATTTAACCCGGAAAATACAATCCCCGAATTGGACCCTTCCCGCAACAGACCCAAATGGTGTTGATTTCTAAATTTCTCCGGGTCGGTCCCCCCCATTGACACTTTTTACAACAAAAATGATATACAGCTGTTTTGAATGCGTTTTTTCTTTATTTTTTTCAACCGTAAATTAGGGGTAGGCCTCCCCGGGTTTAGGGTACTTCAATAGAGATAAAAACAAAATGGTTTCTTTTTTTGAACGAAAAGGGGGCGATTTACACAAAAAAAATGTTTTCATGTTTCTTTATTTACTAAAACCGCAAAAAATGACAGAAAATTTCAATTTCTCTTTTTTCCTATAGAAAAAAAAATTTTTTGGGCAATATTTTTTAAATTTGTCAAAAAATCAGTGTCGATGAAACCATTTCTATGTGAAAAATCGCCCCTTTCTGATTTAAAAATGCAAATTTTTGTTTATCCTATTAAAGACCCTAACCAGGTATGGCCCACCCTAAAAAATTTCTGTGAAAACCAAATAATGAAATTCAGCATTTAGACAGGCATTCGTTTTATTGATAAAAAGGGGGTTTTGGGTTTCAACCCCCGGGGAATTAGATAGCAAAAAACCATTTTGGGGCTGTGTGTCGGGAATGCTCCCAAATTTGGGAGTGATATTTTTCCCGGGGTTAAATCCTATGATAGAAAGCGGAGATATGGGAAACCTCAAATTTCAGGATATGGTTCAAATTTTACGAGATCATTACTCTATCTAGTGAAAAAAGAAAAAAAAGTATTGGAAATTTGGGTTTTTACAATTTATTTATTTCGCCCGTAGGGGGGACCGGGTTTAAATACTATATATATATATATATATTATAATATATATATATATATATATTATATATATAAATATAATATATTATATATATATATAAATAAAATTTTATTATATATAGCATTTACGAGTTGCAGGAAATTTCCATTAATATTCTGTTATTCTAGTTTAAATGTACCTATTTTTTTTTTAGAGTACTTTTATATAGCCGGGGTTTCCTGTTTAAAAATCATAAGAAACGTGTTCATTTTTTTTTTCCCAAAGAATTACATGTTTCATTCTTACTTTTAAAGTTTAAAACAATAAGTAAAAATCTCTTATATCACCTCGATATTTTTCTCCTAGTTTATGTTTGTGACAAGGCTAAGTTTGGGAATTTTTTTCTTTATCAAAATTGTTTAAACTTTTGTAAAAAATTAAAAAATTTTTAAATAAAGAATGATCTTTGTTAAAAGTATATCTAACCAAGTTTGAATTTTTCTTTTTAATTTGATAATTTCAATAAACCCCTTTTTTGGTTATCTAGCCAGACTTAACATTTTTTTCTTTAAAAACCCTTTGTTATTGCATAAAATATTGTCGTATAAAAAAAAGTGATGTGGGTTAAGATAAGGGGTTTAAAGGATTAAAAATTTTTTAAGAAGTTCCCTCGGCCCAAGCCGTGTTTTTTCCTCCAAGCACCGTCTTGGATACGAAAACCGTTTTTTTTCCCAATTTAAAAAGGATTTGGGTTTTTGTGACAAAAAACAAAAAACTTTTCGGGGCTGAATAATAATAAAGCAAAACTTGCAAACAATATCACAAATAGTTAAAAACACATTAGCAAATTTATTGGATTGGGATTGTAATCCCGACGGGGCTTATCCAAAAAAAACCCGGGTCTAGTTGATGCCCTGGAAGATTCATAAAACCCGCATGGGGGGGGGGGGGGGGGGGGGGGGGGGGGGGGGGGGGGGGGGGGGGGGGGGGGGGGGGGGGGCCCTCACCCAACAGACAAAAGGGGAGGAGGATGTTTTCAAGAAACCGTATTTTAGCGGGTATGCCTACTACCACCCTTCTGGATACCCACAGAATGTCGCCAGTGAGATTTGTTTAAAAAAATACCCTGTCACCCCACCCCACACATCACCAAACAATGTCCTAACAATAATTACAGGATGCACACCCGCCACACCTACACACCACACACACCATCAAACAAAAGTCCTCAAAGTCAAGGACCACCTTGGCCTGAGAGGCACACAAACACTCGCTGCAGTCACACGAACCCATAACACCCCCTACACTAGCCTGCATGGAACAACAACACCCCCTACACTAGCCTGCATGGGCACACCCACCCCCTACACTAGCCTGCATGGCACACCACCCCCTACACAGCCTGCAGGCACACCACCCCCTCACTAGCCGCATGGAACCAAAACCCTACACTACCTGCATGGACACACCACCCCCTACACTAGCCTGCATGAACAACACCCCCTCACTAGCCTCATGGCACAACCACCCCCTACACTAGCCTGCGCACCCAACCCACCACCCCCCCCCACACATAGCCTGCATGGCACAACCACCCCCTACACTAGCCCTGCATGCACCCACCCCCTACACTGCCTGCCCTGGGACAAACCCCCCCCTCCACACAACACCCCCTACCCCTACCTGCATGGCCCCAACCCCCTACACTAGCCTGCATGGCAAAAACCCCCCCACACTACCTGCATGGCACACACCCCCTACACTAGCCTGCATGGCACACACCCCCTACACTTAGCCTGCATGGCACCCACCCCCTACACTAGCCTGCATGGCAAAACCCCCCCCTACACTAGCCTGCATGGCACAACACCCCCTACACTAGCCTGCATGGCACACCACCCCCTACACTAGCCTGCATGGCACACCACCCCCTACACTAGCCTGCATGGCACACCACCCCTACACTAGCCTGCATGGCACCACCACCCCCTACACTAGCCTGCATGGCACACACCCCCTACACTAGCCTGCATGGCACAACACCCCCTACACTAGGGCCCGCATGGCACACACCCCTACACTAGCCGCATGGCACAACCCCCCCTACACTAGCCTGCATGGCACACCCCCCCTACACTAGCCTGCATGGCACAAAACCCCCCACACTACCTCAGGCACACCACACCTACACTAGCCTGCATGGCACACACCCCCTACAAATAGCGCATGGCACACACCCCCTACACTAGCCTGCATGGCACAAACCCCCCCTACACTAGCCTGCATGGCACACCACCCCCTACACTAGCCTGCATGGCCCTACACTAGCCTGCATGGCACAACACCCTACACTAGCTATGCACACACCCCCTACACTAGCCTGCATGGCACACCACCCCCTACACTAGCCTGCATGGCACACCACCCCCTACACTAGCCTGCATGGCACACCACCCTCACACACCAAGCAATATCAAAGCAACACCCAGCACACAATATCACACACAAGTTCTATCCTCACTCCCACCTTGTCCTCCCCAAACCCACATCCAGAAGCCTATTCATACTCAGATCAGCCACCACCCCATCCCAGCACTCCAGGGCAACACTCGGCTGCTGCCACGGCCCCAAGACATCCACTCATCTGAGTCTTTCCTTCACTGAGAGGACAGAGTTCACCGGGCCAGGCTGCGGGGTGGACACCACCTGGCCCTTCTAAGCTATCAGAACAGACTGGATGGGTCCATTGCAGATGTCTGTCCAGGATGCACCACACCATCCCACACCATCAAACATATTATGCAAGACTGCACTGCCCATAATCCCGTACTCCATGAGGGAGCTGTGGCAAGGCCCAGCCCAGGCCATGGCCTTCCTCAGGAGCTCAGGGATGTTCGGCCTGGGCCAGGCAGCCGGAGGAACTTCAACAACAACCAATACCACTTGTCTGGACAACACACCAGTTCAAAAGTGGATCTTCACATGCCTAGTAATATCAGTCCTTGTTTTGAAACATTTCTTACAAACATCACACTTGAACTTCCTCAAGCCAGTGTGTCTAAAGGTGTGTAATTTGAGGGCAGCAGTGGAAGTAAACCTTTTCCCGCACTCTAAACAATCATGTTTTCTATCACCGTGGGAGGTTCGGGTGTGTCGGGTGAGGTCATTTTTCCTGAAATATCTTTTCCCACACTCAAGACATTCAAAATTTTTAGCACCACTGTGTGTCTGGGTGTGTTTGGTGAGGTCATCCTTTCGGAAAAATCTTTTCCCACACTCAAGACATCCATGACTTTTAACACCATGAAGCAGGGTGTGTTTGGTGAGGGATGACTTGTCCGTAAATCTGCTCCCACACTCTAAACATTCATGATTTTTAACACCATTGTGTGTCAGAATGTGGTTAGCTAGGTGAGACTTTTGAGTAAATCTTTTTCCACACTCTAAACATTCATATTTCTTAACACCACTGTGTGTCAGTGTGTGGTTAGCTAGGTGAGACTTGTGAGTAAATCTTTTCCCGCACTTTAGACATTCATGATTTTTAACACCACTGTGTGTCAGGGCGTGTTCGGTGAGGTGAAACTTTCGAGTAAATCTTTTTCCACACTCTACACATTCATAATTTTTAACTCCACAGTGTATTAGGTAATGATTCTTAAGCAGACAATTATATCTAAAAGTTTTACCACATTGAGGGCACTCCAGCTTGTTCTCTCCTTTGTGGCCTGAGTTGCCTGCCTCCAGGTGATTCTTGTCACCACGCCTTTGCCTCCCCACACCTGAGGCAGACTGATCCTGCTGCTCCCGGCCAGGCATGCTGCTGCCCTGCCCCACGGCCTCGGTAGCACCAATACACAGGGCAGCAAATGGAAAGCCCGGTCCTGTAGAAACCCTCGGGAATGCCGGACTGATCCAGGTTAGTGTGGAGTGCAGCGCCCGGTTTAGGACCTGCAACAGTGGAGTCAATCAAAACACAGCGAGCCATGCACTGCCTAGCCACTCTGCTCCTGCCTGCCTCACTCACCCCCCCACCCCCTTATCCTCTCTCTCCCTCATCATACCTCATCTACACCACCAGCCCTTGCCTCACACAACCAGGACCAATTCCTGCACCTCTGCACAGAACAAAAAATACGACTTTTCTTCTCCCCTAAGCCACACCTCAGTCTCCAAGCTTCCTATTCCACTCCCATTACAGAAACCTCCACTCCTTGGCCTGCCCTGGTGACATCCAACTACTAATGACATATTAAAATAAAATAATAAATATCACCAACAAAAGAAGATGCTTTGAACAATTCAAGAAAGAAACCATAAAGGAAGCCCAGAGGTTGAGCAATGTAACAGCAACAGTAGTGGCAAAAAGCACCAACAGGCTCCTCATTGGGAAAACATACTGCAAGCAAGTGGTGTTACCCAAGCTTCTCTACTGTCAAAGCATCATACCATGCAACAGTAACAACCTAGAAAAACTCCAAACAACAGAGACCAAAGCTTTCAGAACAATACTACAAGCCCCCAAATACACACCAAACGGTTTCCTGAAAGGCGAAATTGGACATCTGTGATGAAAACCAGATATCAATCAATCCATCGTTGGGGGCATACACCGCGGGGCGCGTCGCCTCGCCCACCCTACGACGCCACTCCCGGGGGTCACCATTCGCGAGTCCCCATGCAGGCTCCCTTCCCATACCAAACAACTCTCGACAGGAAACATCAACTTGCCCCAGCCACGAGCCTTGTGGGCTCTTCGCCATTTAATATTTTGCGTGAAAACTTTTTACATGAAACATATCAATAGAAGCAGAATGTTATTAGCTTTCCATTGATATATTTCGTTTTCTGATAAATAAATTACCTACTTAATTAGTACTATTCATAAATTAGCGTTAACTAAATAAATAACCTCATCAATCGGGAAAATTACCCGATTGATGCTGTACACACAACCCTCGTTTTTCCGGACTAATAGGGGGAGCACTGGTCCGGGAACTGCAAAAGTCCGGGAATCGCAACAGTCCGATGCCATTACCCACCCCCGGACGTTTATCCTACTCTAGTATTTACTGTCCGGTAACCGCCAATATCAACTACCCCGCTGCGGACTTTTACGTCCCCTGAGCATGGTGCCAGCTGGCGGGAGGCAGCAGAAAATGTTCAATAGTCTCAAGAGACGTTCCTGCACCAGGGGCAGTGTGGGTCAGGGGACTGACGGAGGCTATGCAGGTGAACCGTGAGTGTCATGTGCCCAAATGTAAACAATACGACCGCTGAGCATGCTGCCACCTGGCGGGAGGCAGCAGAAAGTGTTCAATAGTCTCAGAGACGTTCCTGCACCAGGGGCAGTGGGGGGTCAGGGGACTGACGGAGGCGTTGCAGGTGAACCGTGTGTCGTGTGCCCAAATGTAAACAATATGACCGCTGAGCATGCTGCCACCTGGCGGGAGGCGCGGACACTGACCAGGGGTGACAGGAGACGCTCGGACCGCCGGACAACTTTGTCAATTTACGGACAGGAAAAAAAAAGAGAAAAAAAAAAAAAAAAAGTCCGGGACTCTCACATATCCCCGGACCTCGGATTTTGTCCGGCAAATCCGATATCCGGGAAAACAAGGGTTGTGTAATTGTTTTAGTTAACGCTAATTTATGCATGGTTCTAATTCATTTATCAGAAAACAAAAAATATCAATGGAAAGCTAACAAAATTCCGGTTTTATTGATATGTTTCATGTAAAAAGTTTTCACGCAAAATTTTAAATGGCGAAGAGTTAAGTGAATATTAAGTTCATCCATATTTCTTCAGTCTCATAATGGCATTTCTTAAGTGTATTTCAGTTTTGTATTTGATAATATTACAGTACAAACATTTACGAAGATAACAGTGTTTCATTTATACTGATAAACCATCGGGGGCGCAGGGAGATGGGAGTGATGTTCGAAAATGTCAGGAATCGCAAAACTGGCCTCCACTGGTCATGGGCGGGTTGGCGCGGGGCACGAGTAGCAAGTCCAGTATACTCATACATATACTCATTCTCAGTCCCAGAGTACAGACCAGTCATCAAACCAATAGTCTTTGCAGGAATCCCGCAAAGTCGCAGAAGATCCCAGAGTGACTCACGATGCACTGAGTCAAACGCCTTCTTGAGATCAACATAGGCTGCAAGCATCCCCTATCGAAACTCACGTCGGCATTCCACCAGGACACGAAGCGCTAGGATACGGTCCGTTGTTGACTTACCAGGCGTGAACCCCAGACTGTTGAGGTCTCTGATGCTTCAGCAGATGATTGCGGATCCGTGTCAGCAATAGATGGGCAAGCACCTTGCCTGGCACGCTGAGCAGTGTAATGCCGTGGTAATTATTGCAGTCCTGACGGTCCCCTTTCCCTTTCCAGATAGGGACGACCAGCCCCCTTTTCCAGTCAGGAGGAATGGTACCTGATTGCCACACGGCAGTCAGGACAGCATGCAACCCGCAGATCATGGCTTCACCACCAGCTTTGAGTAGCTTTGCACTGATATTACAGACACCAGCTGCCTTTTCACCCCTCAACTTTGCTACAGCCTCTCTGACTTCGTCAAGAGAGGGTGCGGTTTCGTCAATGGGAGGGTCGGCATCCACTGCCTGTAACCCAGTGGTGTGGAGCTGCTCAATTGGAGGGTCCACCGTGACCAGAGATGCCAAACCTAAACTCTCATACATAAGATACATTATGACCCACTCCACAAATGATCTACTGAAACGATGCTTGCTACAGACTAGCAATGGGAGAGATTACTGGACCAAAACAGTCAACAGTTATTTAAAAGAGCTTAATACCAACATATACCAACTTAGTATCAAAACCAGGGCTTTGAACCGGTTTAAGGGAACAAAAACGAAAACCAAAAAGAACAAAATTATGCTCGGAACAAAAAAGGAAACAAAAACGTTATCATATTTACTGTTCCGGAGCGAAAACGCTATTTAAAAATCCCTGTAACTGGTTAATAGTTATTTTTTCGTTTCATGCCATATTTGGTCACTAATCCATAATGTGGTTTTGTTTCAAATAGTATCATATGCACCACTTTTCATTAAATTTGTGAAGAGTAATTAAAAAAGTACCTTTTATAATTATGAATTTTTGTCTTCGTGATACGCATCACGTTCCCTTATTTTATTACTCCTTCCATTCGTGCAACCATTGAGCTATTGATTGATTTAATGCCAAAAAAAGGGGAATGTGCTAGAATCGGTGAGCTATGATACTGCAGTTGGGTTTAAGAACATGCTTAAGACTAATATCCAGTTTTGAAAATGGATAATATATCGTGAGTATGTACTTAAACTTTTAACTGTGCCTAGCTAGATAGCCTAATCATAGCCTAATGCTTGGTGCGCCGAATTACAGTGTGAGTGTCCTAGGTTCGAGTCCTTGGAGAACCACATGTAGCCATTGAGTTCATTGATTAGGTTTATTAAATTAGTGGGTTGGTGATATTACGAATAAATTTTTATTTTGCCATATATAATATTAATAAATAATTAGTGATTCAAGTCTTTACGGCAACTGAGATTGCATATTCCTACACTACCGTAGATAACAGTATAGTCGCCACCTGCACTAATGTCGCCAGGCGCCATATATTACGAATAACAGGGAGGTCCCGTTATACGAGCATTCGGTATACGAGAATCCGATGATACAAGATGTGTAAATTAGGGTCTATTTTCAATATACAAGATCGAAAATCCAATGATACGACATTCAAACTGGGATGAGTAAAATTATCAAGTTCAAAATACGCGCCCTACCACTCCCAGGCTGGACAAAGGGGGATTTGGTTTGTAGCGACTAAATAAGTCACTCCTTTCAATCTTCATGTTTCCGTTTTCTCTACCAGTTTATACAGAGAACCAGAGTAGCACGGAGACTACTCTATTTATAATCTTCAATCATTGTTATGATATTTATCAGGTGTTTGCATTGTTATCAGCTTATCAATATATATAAATTCTGTACAACGTAAAATCAGCAGTACACACCAAGGAGTATCCTTGGTGTATCTCGCATGTCTTGGCGAGAGTTTGCATAATACCTTGGAAAACAATTATTTATGAGAAGTGAAGTTTGTATATATACTCCAGAATTTGTGAAATAAAATTAACCTGAACTGGACAAATGAGTATCCTTCATTCCAGTTAAACCAAAGCTATGAACACTCCACCTTAGTTACAGGTTGACCCCAGTCAGGTCACCCTTAGCAAGCCGTGACCTGAAGGGTAATTAAGCATATGGTGCAGCCTGATCCTTAGGGGTAATTAGCCAGGTGTGCGGCCCCAACCTTGGGACCCCTACACTACCTTCTCTTGTATCACGCGGGGTCCCCTACAGTACAACGTCTTTTTTGCTTGTTATGCATGTTTTATGTTTAATTAATGTGCAGTTATGTTATTTTGTGTGCTATTTTCTCTTTCAGAATGCTTTTTCTACAGAATAGGTAGTACAGTGTGGGTAATATAGACGCTGTGTGTTTGCTATAGTTGATTTAAGCTTGAAAAACACGTCTTTTTTTTTTCTTTTCTTTTTTAAATTGTTGGGGTCCTGGAACCAAACCTATATTTTACCATTAGTTATGTGTTTCGTTATATGAGATTTCGCTTTACGAGTATGCCAGGTGGAACCTAACTACTCGTATCTTCGGGACCTCCCTGTATAGCATCACTACTGATTGTTATGCTCCACTGAAGATGATACACAGTAGTTTATATCATGACTGTACACGTACAATCTACTCTGTTTCAGCGTTGTTTTATGCATTGTATCTGCAAGTATAATCGTTTTCAAATTTCCCTACTCTTGTTTTTTTTTCGGGCGACGAAGGCGGCGGGAGGACACTCTAAACATAAACACTAGATGGCAACTTTAGTGTCGCCCGTTAACAACGTCGCCACTCGGTTTTAATTTTGTAATTTGTTAATTTATAGCCATAATATGACACAGATGAAGGCACAAATGACAGACTCTCCAGATAGCCCCTTCTAACTTTCCTGAAATCATGGATGTAGAAATGTAAGTATTAACACCACCAGACGTATGTAAATAATAAAGAAACGTCCTGGCGACTTTAGTGTTATCTACGCTTTCTACGGTACACTTTCTGTACTGCATATGTAAATGTGTTGCCTTATTTAAGTCGTATAATAATATAGTTCTTACGACATCTGAGGGTTTGATTTTGTTGGATACTGTGGACCATGAAATGTATGGCTTTATTACCATCTATAAGAATGTAGTCATGTATAGGCATTATTATATATTAGGGCAAATAGCATATTCAATACATGGTTTGAGAATAACGTTCTAACCGGTTTTAATTTCTTTCTAACCGGTTCAGGAAAGTTATGTTTGGAGGAAGAACGAAAAACGAAACGTTAATAATACTGTTTCTGATCGGAACGAACCGTTTGAAAAATAATTTAGTTTTCAAGCCCTGATCAAAACACAACAAGAAATAACTGTCAAATTAAAAGAACATGATACCAAGAAATGGAAAGCAGAACTACTTGAAAAAGAGACACTTAGACTTTACAGAACATACAAAACACATAAAAGAAATGAGACTTTCATGATAATGATGAATCCACTACAATTTTGATGTATAAGCAACACACTGAAACTAAACTACAGGAACAGACACACCCACGGCAACACAGCAGGCACGACATGTAACACTGGACTAGACGAGACTTTAGAACACTTCCTATTACACTGCGAGAAATATATAGACATCAGGAAAAACTTAAACTTTCTACAAGACAACACACTGACAAATGATGAGAAACTTGCAACATTTTTACTCCTAGCAGATGAACAGGATGCAGATGTGAAGAAACAAACTTTGTTACTGATGTGGAAGACAAGGAAACAGCAAGACCATGGATTAGCAAGAAAGCCAAGACTTGTCACAAGAACAGTCACAGGTATAAGCACAGCAAGGGCTGATCAAGCAACAAACACCACAACACTTCAACAACCAGAATAGAACCACCGCCACCAAGGTGTTACCCCCACACTTCTTCCACGTCCTAAAGGGTGGGGGCCTCTGCACATGCAGGGTGTATGCGCTATTACACAACTACTTATACCATTTCTTCAATATGTATTTTAAAGGGCGGAAGTAGATCAATACTGCACAGTACGTATACTGAGCAAAAAATATATATATATATAGAAAACATAAGTGGTCACGGCGGTAGCGACCGCGCAGTTCTCGTCCATTATAACCGCATTTAAAATGCACATAAAAATCTATCAGAATATAAACTTCAATATCAACCAATAATACTCTTGCAATAAAAATTTACTGGATGCTGAGAAACCAAATACTATCCCCTAAACCTTCTACACGGCTGAGTGACCGCTCCTTGCCCCTGATGATCCCAGTTATTCTTGCCCACACAGACACCAAGGGCGGCACCCCCCACCCTCCAAGCACCCCCTGTCCAGCCCACACCCACACACATCAAGGGCGGCGCCCCCCACCCACACAGACCAAGGGTGGCACCCCCCGTCCTCCAAGCACCCCCTGTCCAGCCCACACCCACACACACCAAGGGCGGCACCCCCCACCCTCCAAGCACCGGTTATAATGGTAGTCAAGTAGAGCGTCTGCTACAATTATGGACAGTTTTAGACAAAAGTTTAGCGTAGGGAGGTGTAAGTGTTTGCAGCAGGATCAACACACACAGGGTTTACAAGCGGCTTGTGTGGAGAGTAGAAAACGAGGCATCACGGGGCAGTCACGTATATGTCACGTGGCATGACAGTTTAAAGAAAGGGAAATCCTGACACAATTATCGACAGGGGGCTACAGTTATCGAGTCTAACATTTTTTTTTTATTACAAGCAAAATCCTACAAAGTGAACCAAAAACGTAACTGACAGCAAGGTAATTGTGTGTCCAAGTATTTACAGAATGAAGTAAGGCGACAAAGTACTGCAGCCATAATGAAACATTATACACGTGTGTATACAGATGTGGTCTGATACGGACAAGTGTGTAATGACAGGGTTTATTTGAACAGCTATATGCACAAAACGGGAGCAGGTACAAGGTCAATATTTACAAGTGGTATCACAGAAGTCTAATGTAACTATACATTGAAGAAATCATTTCAAATATGCTTTACTTTATTCAAAATATGCCTTTAAAGTTAATACTGTCGATAACTATGGAATGTTCATATTTATGTACACAATTATCGACACCCCGGAGAGTACACATTGAGGTCATCACAGAAAAACAAACTGCAGCCATGGCATTTGTATGAGACCTAGTTTTGTAGATTATCAGCTAAAAACAGTAGATTTTTAACTCTGACTTGAAATAAACAAACACATCCATGGCTATGTGCGTTAACGTACCTGTTAAGAAGCACGATTCGGTGATTTGTGCAGTAGGAGCATAACACATTTCAAGCTGGTCTACACAGTGGGTTAGCAGTAGAGTTGCATGATAGGTCTAGAAACGTTCCGGGTGAGTACAGGGTGTAAGCAAAGGACCAAAGAGCCACTAGAAGTTTAAAGGGGGTTCGCATAGTAATTTTTCTGAAAAAGTGTCGATAACGGTGGACTGTCGGTAATTGTAGCAGACGCTCTAGTATAAAAGTAGTCAGTCTCAGAAAATGACCGCGCAGTCCTTGTCCATTATTACCCAAGCAACCCCGGTCTCCTGTCGTCTCCGTGGTGCAGTGGCTAGCGTGCCTGGCTACGAATCTGCGGGCCCTGGTTCAAATCCCGGCCAGGGCAAGTCGGCGACCAGCCTAACCAGCTGTTCTTCCTTCCTTTTGGGGTTGATAAATGGGTACCTGGGGGAACCTGGGGAAGGTAACTGTGGTGACCCAGGTGTCACACTAGCCCTGTGTCCCGGGGTAACGGGTCCTCACCTACCACAGGCTCTAAAGCTCCATCCACACTAGAGGGCAAAGCCCGCAGGCACACTTAAACTGTCGTCCACACGGACAGTGTCTGGCCCAGTCAGAGGCGGGCAGCTGGGCAGGCAGGCAGTGCAGCCGTTCTCTCGGGAAGACCGTGTGCGGTACGACAACAATGCAAAGCAAGAAGGACCGCAAGAAGCTGGCACTGTGTAGCATAATCTTTGCTCTGTGCCTGAAAGAGTAAAAGAGCAAAGTGGAGAAAAAAAAGTGGTGTAAAGACTGGCTAAGTAAAATATAACAGTTGGGAAGTCTTGTTACAATTTTTCGTGAATTACAAGATGGAAAGTTGCGTGACTTCACAAACTATGTGAGGACCCAAGTACATTCTATAAACTCCTTGCCAAAGTAAAACCACATATAGAAAAGCAGGATACCAGAATGAGGGACAGCATAACAGCAGAAGCTCGACTGGAGGCTACCCTCCTATTTCTCTGTAATGGATGCACCAACACATTTTTCCAGTATACATCAAGAATTTCTAAGCAGAGTTTGTCACAAATAATACCTGAAACATGTGAAACAATATATCAAGTGCTGAAGGATGATTACCTGCAGGTGACAATACTTTTGTAGTGAAATGACCCATATAATGACTAGTATGCATACCTCCTTATGCAGTGTTACTAGTACTCATTATAGGTAATATGTCTTTATACCAGGGGTCGGCAACCTCCGGCCCGCAGAGTTCGAACTCATGGCCCGTCACCCTGCTTGATATTTATATAACAATCCGGCCCGCAACAGCCCAGCCAACTAAATGAGTAAGTCGGCACCTCTCGACGTGATCGCGGCGGGTAGCGCGGGGCAAATTTGCATGACTGAGATCTTTACCACAGAAGCACCACGGAAAGTCGCCAGGGATAAAAAATGACTACATGGCATGTCGACAGGCGCCGACGTGGGACTGGCCACTATCGTGGCATCTGGCAACTCTGCATTACACGTGACGTCCCATGAGCAGTCTTCCCTCACCACCAACGGTCACGCCAGCGGCCAGTCTCCGTAGGAGTTCGTACTGAGAAGAGGTATGCATCAAACTTTCTTAGTCTGAAATGTACTTTTATCATTAGGGAATGTGGATAATATAAAGTGCATTTCTTGCTGCTACTTCTCTCTCTCTCTCTTCATTCACCCACTTCACCCAGCCTCCAAGCTCACAACCACATACACGCTCACTAGGTACTAGTATTGGCAGGTCCTGTCCCGCCCGCCCGCCCAAATCAGACAATGGCTTACTGAGCCTCACTCAAACACATGCGAGCACACTCAAACACATGCGCGCACACTCAAACACATGCGCGCACACTCAAACACATGCGCGCACACTCAAACACATGCGCGCACACTCAAACACATGCGCGCACACTCAAACACATGCGCGCACACTCAAACACATGCGCGCACACTCAAACACATGCGCGCACACTCAAACACATGCGCGCACACTCAACACATGCCGCACACCTCAAACACATGCGCGCACACTCAAACACATGCGCGCACACTCAAACACATGCGCGCACACTCAAACACATGCGCGCACACTCAAACACATGCGCGCACACTCAAACACATGCGCGCACACTCAAACACATGTGCGCACACTCAAACACATGCGCGCACACTCAAACACATGCGCGCACACTCAAACACATGCGCACACACTCAAACACATGCGCGCACACTCAAACACATGCGCGCACACTCAAACACGCCCATGCAAACACAGGCACGCCCACGCCCAACACAGGGGCGCAACACTGTGCTTGTCACAAAATACTGTGTGGACGTCTGCATCGTAATTTAAATTATTGTATGCATTGTTTGTACTATGTCAAAGTCTTGCCTGTATTCGTGTCTAACATGGGGATCATTATTTCACACTTTGTGCTTATTCTTTATTTTTCTTTATTTTTAGCCAATCATCATGTCTGCAATTGTTAAGAAGAGGAAAGTGGACCTGGAGTGTCGGGCCTTCAACCCTGAGTGGGAGAAGTACTTCTTCACTGAATGCTTTGGACAGGCCCAGTGCCTCATTTGCTTGAAGACTGTGGCTGTCCTCAAAGAGTATAATATGCGCCGCCACTGGGAGACACGGCACCAAGCATCCAGCTTTGCATCGATGTCTGCTGCCGAGAGGAAGGAGGCCATTGTCAAACTGTCAGGCAACCTGCAGAAAAGCACTTCACTCTTCCGTAAGCAGACTGCTGAGGCTGACAAAGTGACGCGCGCCAGCTATGAGGTTTCCCGCCTCCTTGCTCGCCGGATGAAGCCATTCACAGACGGGGACTTTATCAAGGAGTGCATCATGGTTGTGATAGATTCCCTCTGTCCTGAAAAGCGTTCTGCCTTTGAAAGTGTGAGCCTTTCACTCCGCACTGTTTGTCGTCGCATTGAGATGTCAGACAGCGTGAACGACTCGCTTAAGACCTGTTGCTCAAATTTTGATGCCTTCTCTCTCGCTCTTGATGAGCACAGACATGAAGAACACAGCCCAGCTGGCGATTTTCATTCGTGGAGTCACTGCTGCCCTTCAGGTTTATGAGGAGTTTCTCCAGCTTGTTCCATTGCACGGCACCACCACTGGGCAAGACATCTTCGACGCCGTGTTTCAGTGTGTGAAGCAACACTCCCTTGACCTGTCCCGTCTCGTGTGCGTGACAACCGATGGTGCCCCAGCAATGACTGGAAAGAAGAAGGGTGCCGCCTCACTGCTACAGGGATGTCAACACGAAAAAAAAAACCTCTTGAAATAAAATAATAGGGCGACCAACTCATCCGAGCGCAGCGAGGCTGACCGACCGTAGCTAGGGAGCCTCCCAGCTGGGGGTTCGGGATTTTTTTTTTTTATTTCATGCTCTGAGAGAGCTTCTGAGAGGTCCTTGGTTATATCTATAATAATTTCTGGTCTCAATTTTGTCTGTTTTTGTGTCCACAATTTGTGTATATGTATATATCTCTGGCCATGCTATATTGAGTATATACCCTCTGGCCAATCTGGCTTGCCTCCTGCTGTGGCATCCCTGCATTGAACTCCCCAGGCCTGGAGCCTGCAAACTTGACATAGTGAGGGCAGTGTGCCAGTCGATACCAGACCCCTGGATCACCAGAGCTATCTCACCTGGCTGTGGCTGCTGTAATCCACCCCCAACATACTGGCTGTGGGCTGCTGTATTCCACCCCCAACATACTGCTTCCTGAGCAAACTTGTAGCAGTGGAGTCAGGCGATATCGGCAGCCTAGTATTAACTTCCCGCTAGGCAGCCAAAAAATGTTTTATAGTCTGTGCTGGATCAGTGGCCAGGGTCAGGTTCGGCTGTGGGCTAGGCAACTATGTACACACACACCCCCAATTTTTTTTAACCCGAATCTACACGATTCACAGAAATGACCCAGCTGACAATAAAATACTCGGAAATCCGCGGAAAATTGACATCCCTGCTGCTAGTGCGTCACTGTGAGGCCGCCGGACACACCCAGCCCATCCACAAGGTGCACTGCATCGTCCACCAAGAGTCCCTGTGCTCCAAGTCTGCCAACCTTACTGATGTCATGTCTGTAGTCGTGAAGGTTGTCAACTCCATCCTCTACTGCAGCCTTAACCACCGCCAGTTCCAGGCACTAACGGACCAAGTCATCGCACACTAGGGTGACCTGCTTTACTTCTGTGAGGTCCGCTGGGTGAGTCGTGGAGCCATGCTGTCCCGCGTGTGTGACCTGCAGCAGGAGATCGCCACCTTCCTCCGTCAAAAGAACCTCCCCATTGCTGATCACTTTTCCAACCCGCAATGGCTTGCCCGCCTGGCCCTGCTCACAGCTATCACTACACACCTAAATCACCTCAATGGGAAGCTGCAAGGCAAAAACATTCTAGTCACAGACATGTATTCGCACATCACCGCCTTCGAGGTAAAGCTGGGCTTGTGGGAGGCCCAACTGGCCGCTGGTCAGTTTATGCATTTTCCTCGTATTGCGGCTTGTGCACCTGATGACGTGGACCTGAACACTTGTGTTGGCGTTGTCACCTCTTTGCGGGAGGAATTTGCCTCCCGTTTCACAGGTGTCGGGCCACTGGCTCCGGGCTTCAAGCTGTTCACCTCCCCCTGTGACTTCCCTGTGGACGAAGCCCCGGCCCCCCTGCAGATGGAGTTGGTGGAGCTTCAGTGTAATGAGGAACTGAAGGCAAAGTACCGTAAAGCTTCTCCGCTGTCCTTCCTCCGTGACCTCGTCCTCCCTTCTAACAAATTTCCATATTACATTGAGCATGTAAAACGCATCGTTGCCATGTTTGGCAGCACTTACTGTTGTGAACAACTCTTTTCAAAAATGAAATATACAAAGTCTGGCATTCGCTCCCAGCTAAGTGACCGCCTCCTCAATGACATTCTGCTCTTGTCTACCTCATCCATCGATCCAGACATTGAATCACTTCTCCATGGCAAACACCACCAACCATCCCACTCATTTGCATGTCTCTTGATAAAACTGTTTTCTGCAGTCACTGATTTGCATGTTTTTCAATAAATTTCTTGTAATCTAGTCACTGGTTTGCCTGCTTTTCTATAAAAGTTTTGTACACTGTCACTTTTGGGTTCTCTTTGGCACTCCGGCCCGCAGGCTACTCCTAGAAGCTTTCTCTGGCCCTGGCACTGAAAAGGTTGCCGACCCCTGCTTTATACCAAAGTGAAGATACCTTTAGGATACGAAATAAAATACAACCCTCCTTACTACCCATGTTATGTTTTATACAAACCACCGTGTATCGTCACATACAGCGCGTTTTCGCAACGTTCACTACCCTGGTCCAGTCCAGTCTATACCGGTCCTGGCTGGACTGATGCTCGCGAAAATACATCGAGACTGGCCCCGTCCCATTCGTCATTCCTATTGGCTGGGGGATCGAGTGGGCGGTCCTCCGGGCAGAAATGCAAATATTTTTTAAAAGCGCACATTTTATTACTTGACTTCTCAATGGGAAGTAAAGTTGCAGGGATGACTATGAAAAAGTTAATGATGAAATTTAATTTTATTTACCGTTAATAACACTATCTATAGTCGCCACTGCACTAATGTCTCAGGGGGGCATATATTACGAGTTTTAGCATCACTACAGATCATATCACGTGCACGGTACGTTGTTTACATTATCTACATAACACTATAGCTAGTACATGTCTTCAGTGACACATACAAGTCTGTAGTGATGCTAAAATTCGTAATATATGGCGCCTGGTGACATTAGTGCAGTGGCCACTATAGTGTTGTTGACGGTACATTAATTTCCCAAGATATTGTTTCAGCAAATTGCGAATATTGTAATTTTTCGTGAAATTACTTCAGTCTTATGGTCGGCCATCATGGTGTTTCATGTCTTATCAGTGGCACGAGAAGCTCCTGGTCGTCTTCCCCGCTGACTGTAGTGCGCATGCGCCAGTTCTCCTCACACTAGTCCAAGGTGGTCTTGCTCACTGGGCTGGCCCAGTCTAGCCCGTTCCAGCTCAGCTCGCCTCGCGAAAACAGTGTCCGCCCGGGACTGAGCCAGTCCAGACCGGGCTAAAACGGTCGCGAAAACGCACTAATACTAGAATGATGCAGAAGGGGGCAAAGGTGGACGTGGCGATGCGATCAGTTTATTTTGACACTACGTATAGTAGTCACGTGAGGTTCCAATGCTGCTACAAGACTACCAGTACTAAAACCCAAACTCGTAACGCTCATCAGTTTAAGTTGTAATGGGACTTACTTCATGATACGTAATGAAATATTAAGGAACATTTGTTTTCTCTGCTAATAGACGTAGAGTAAATTCCTGACAAACTGATAACCATGGCTCCTAAGCTCTACATGTAACCTAGTATGTCTGGCAGTGATGCACTGCCAGGCGCGGCGGGCAGTGCCTGGTGAAATCGCTCAGCTGCCATCACGGGCATTTTACTCGTTGGCCCGCGGGCACAAGCGGTGAGCCCGTCAACAGGCAAACTGCTCGTTTGTGCCCGCCTGCTAGTGTGGACAGGGCTTAAGGGCTAATGCCACGGAGATGAGCACCGAGGCCACGTGCGGCATTGCGTATGCTCCCATCTTTATTTTAACCTCGGTCTCCCCTGCCTGCCCAGACAAACACACGCACCCCACGGAGTAATAGTCCAGAAAATATAGGTGACACACCACAAGACACATCACCGAGGCCTTAACAAGTTATGGGTGGCATGCATATACACTACATCAACCCTGCTGGCCGCCGCTGCCGTCCACCCATCACGACGCCCCACCGTCATCCGCCTCACCTGTGCCTTCCTGAGGAAGACAAATCAACTGTCACGACTGTGGTTAATTCACAGCTGTACACCAGGGCGAATATCGTCGACTTCGACATCACTGCCCTTCAACAACAACAACAATACATCAGGGAAGTATTTTATTACCGTGTCCTACCAGTGAAGCAGTGACAGTGGTGGTGTTGTTGTTTAGGGCTGCGAGGATCCCTTGGGGAACACTATGAGCCCTGGTGATGTCCTATGATGCTATCACAGGCGTGGTGGTTGACCTGTCGTTCCCAGGAAGACACAGGCGATGGCACCGTGGCACTGCCAGCCGGGGAGGAAGGAAGACCGCGCCAAAGTTGTTGTTGTTGTGGATCTCGATCTTGACAAGCGGCCGCGGGTGGTCCTAAGACTGTAACCAAAGCAGAGAGCTTCTACCGAAAGGTGTCACTCCGACCGTGCCATTTTGAATTCATGGACGGCAGCGATCCTAGCGGCAGAGGGGACCTCTGACCAGTGGCATACCCAGAAAATTGAAAAGGGGGGGGCCAAAAAAATAAATAATAATATATATATATATATATATATATATATATATATATATCATAGACCACTGTAGATATAATGGTCTGTGACATATATATATTTATTTATTTATAATAAATATATTTTATTATTTATTTTTTGCAAAGGGGGGGGCCATGGCCGCATGCCCCCCCCCCTCGGTACGCCACTGCCTCTGACAGTCGCTCGTGCAGAACGAGGGGGAATCTCATCTCCTTTTGGTGATGATGGGGTGATAATGGAAGGTGGGAGAGAGGGAAGGAAGGAGATATGAGAGAAAGAAAGGAGGAATAAGGAGTAAGGAAGAATTGGAGGGATGAAGAGTCGGAAGAGGAACTGACGAGGAAAGAAATAAGGAATCAAAGAAGGGAAGAATTCCTCCACTCACGCGTTACCCATCTTCCCCCACCCATTCACTCACCCATTACCCCACACGCGTTACCCATCTTCCCCCACCCACTCAGTCACCCATTACCCATCACCCCACACCCATTCACTCACCCATTACCCATCACCCCTGACCCATTCACTCAACCATTACCCATCACACCACACCCATTCACTCACCCATTACCCATCACCCCACACCCATCCAGAATTAGGTTAGGATAAAAACAAGAGAACATACGTAATATAAAAGGCAAAACCAACAGAGGAATGGCTACATGTGTGGCAATCAGCATTAAAGAACACAGTCACCGATTTCCTCTCACTCACTATATATATATATATATATATATATATATATACTCTGTTGTTTTTTACAACGTGAAAAATCCTGACCTCTTGCTACTTAATTACTGACTGATATTTGATGCCAGGAGAAGGGAATACGTACTACGCTTCTTCTAAAGTTCAGTTGTATTCTATCATAGTTAACCATAATATCAGGCAAACATGGGCATCATTCTAAGCATGAGACCTTAAGATAGAATGGAATTTTCGCATGGGTAAAAAAAAAAAAAAAAAAAAAAAAAAAAAAAAAAAAAAAAAAAAAAAAAAGTATAATCTCCCTAACTCATCCATCACCCATTCATTCACTTACCATCGTTGTGCCAGTTAAGATTTACCCATTACCCATCACCCATCATCCCCCACCCATCACCCCCCACCCATTACTCATCACCCCCCACCCATCACACCCCTTCCATTACTCATCACCCCCACCCATACTTTTGATACAGTTATATTCTTTCTGTACAGGAAATTGTATTGATCACAAACTTTAACTACACACCATGTTTTATTGATGAATTTCAAATTCACAAAATAGAATTTTTGACATTTAATTTATTCACTAGTTTATTTCACACATCTTGCACAATAACAAGATCAAAAAGTGCAATGTTCCATGTGTGTGGGGTGTGGGGTGATGGGTAATGGGTGAGTGAATGGGTGTGGTGTGATGGGTAATGGTTGAGTGAATGGGTCCGGGGTGATGGGTAATGTGTGAGTGAATGGGTGGGGGTGATGGGTGAGTGAATGGGTGTGGGGTGATGGGTAATGGTTGAGTGAATGGGTCCGGGGTGATGGGTAATGTGTGAGTGAATGGGTGGGGTGATGGGTGAGTGAATGGGTGTGGGGTGATGGGTAATGGGTGAGTGAATGGGTCCGGGGTGATGGGTAATGTGTGAGTGAATGGGTGGGGGTGATGGGTGAGTGAATGGGTGTGGGGTGATGGGTAATGGGTGAGTGAATGGGTGTAGGGTGATGGGTAATGGGTGAGTGAATGGGTGTAGTGTGATGGGTAATGGTTGAGTGAATGGGTCCGGGGTGATGGGTAATGGGTGAGTGAATGGGTGGGGGTGATGGGTGAGTGAATGGGTGTGGGGTGATGGGTAATGGTTGAGTGAATGGGTCCGGGGTGATGGGTAATGTGTGAGTGAATGGGTGGGGGTGATGGGTGAGTGAATGGGTGTGGGGTGATGGGTAATGGGTGAGTGAATGGGTGTGGGGTGATGGGTAATGGGTGAGTGAATGGGTGTGGTGTGATGGGTAATGGTTGAGTGAATGGGTCCGGGGTGATGGGTAATGGGTGAGTGAATGGGTGGGGGTGATGGGTGAGTGAATGGGTGTGGGGTGATGGGTAATGGGTGAGTGAATGGGTGTGGGGTGATGGGTAATGGGTGAGTGAATGGGTGTGGGGTGATGGGTGAGTGAATGGGTGTGGGGTGATGGGTAATGGGTGAGTGAATGGGTCCGGGGTGATGGGTAATGGGTGAGTGAATGGGTCCGGGGTGATGGGTAATGGGTGAGTGAATGGGTGGGGGTGATGGATGAGTGAATGGGTGTGGGGTGATGGGTAATGGGTGAGTGAATGGGTGTGGGGTGATGGGTAATGGGTGAGTGAGTGGGTGGGGGAAGATGGGTAACGCGTGTGGGGTAATGGGTGAGTGAATGGGTGGGGGAAGATGGGTAACGCGTGAGTGGAGGAATTCTTCCCTTCTTTGATTCCTTATTTCTTTCCTCGTCAGTTCCTCTTCCGACTCTTCATCCCTCCAATTTCTTCCTTACTCCTTATTCCTCCTTTCCTTCTCTCATATCTCCTTCCTTCCCTCTCTCCCACCTTCCATTATCACCAAAAGGAGATGAGATTCCCCCTCGTTCTGCACGAGCGACTGTCAGAGGCCCCTCTGCCGCTAGGATCGCTGCCGTCCATGAATTCAAAATGGCGTGCCATGTTAAATCACCCGAGTGACACCTCTCGTAGAAGCTCTCTGACCAAAGACATTCAACAACAAGATACCTCACTCCGGGGTGCCCTGTGGTGCGCGTGAAATCGACCACCGCCGTGCGGCAGGAGTTAACCAGTCTGCTACCGTAGATAACAGTCAAGTCGCCACCTGCAGTCATGTCGCCAGGCGCCAAATATTACGAATTATAGCATCACTACTGATTTTTATGTGCCACTGAAGATGATACACAGTAGTTTATATCATGACTGTATAATTACCTCCGCCAACGAAGTTGGAGGGGTTATGTTTTCACCCCGATCTGTCTGTCTGTCTGTCTGTCTGTCTATCTGTTTGTTAGTGTACAGGATTTCTCAAAAAGTTACGAATAGATTTGGACCAAACTCGGTATACCAAGTCTATTTGGTATAAGGAGGAACTGATTTAATTTTGGATGAACTCTATTGACAACTGTTGCCATGGCAACCAATTGATGAAGTATTCGGCAGGAGGTATGCGCTCATACTGAGTGCATATATATATATATATATATATATATATATATATATATATATATATATATATATATATTTTTTTTTTTTTTTACTTTTTTATATGCGGGCGGAGGTATGCGCTCTACTGAGTGCCCCCCCCTAGTCTACCCTGTTTCAGCCTTGTTTTATGCTTTGTATCTGCAAATATAACTGTTGCGCATTTTGCTTCTCAAGTATTTCTTGGCGCGACGACAGACAGTAGCTCATCACCTTTCGGGCGGCAGGACGCAGACTTGCCAGATCTATCAAACTTGAATAAAATTTGTTTTCACGTTGGCAGAGAATTTTTTATAATCCAAGCATCTTCCACAGCTAATATATATAGAGACTTGTTTTACTTTACCTCTAATTTCCCTGAATTCCCCAGAGTGGCGACTCAACTGTTGGGTTAAAATACTAGCTGGCGACTTTACTGTAGTAGGTATAGCAAGGTCGCCACTCGGTTTTATTTTTGTAATTTGTTCATTTATAGCCCTAATATGAAACAGAAGAAGACACAAAATGACACAGACTTTCCAGATATAGCCCCTTCTAACTTTCCTGAAATCATGGATGTACAAATGTAACTATTAACGCCACCACACGTCTGTAAATAACAGAAACGTTGAACTGGCGACTTGACTGTTATTTACGGTAGCCCATGCACTTGCTGCATATGACTATCAATGAAAATCATATAGAGTAGACTATGGTTTATCAGTATATATGATATAATGTTATCTTCGTAAATGTTTGTTTTATAATATTATCAAATAAAAAACAATAAAACACGCTAAAGAAATGCCATTACGAGACTGAAGAAATATGCATGAACGTTCAACTTCAACTCGAAGCCATTTAAAACTTTGCGAGTCAACTTTTACTATGAAACATATCCAGTGGCGTACCGGGGGGGGGGGGCATGCGGCCATGGCCCCCCTTTGGCAAAGAATAAATTATAGTAAATTATATATATATATATATATATATATATATATATATATATATATATATATATATATATATATATATATATATATATATATATATATATTGGCCCCCCCCTTTTCAATTTTCTGGGTACGCCACTGAACATATCAATAGAAGCGCAATTTTATTAGCTTTCCATTGATATATTTCGTTTTCTGATAAATGAATTACTACCATGAATCAATTAAGGTTAACTAAATAAATAAAATCATCAATCGGGTAATTTTCCTGATTGATGATGTTATTTATTTAGTTAACGCTAATTTATGCATGGTACTAATTCATTTATCAGAAAACTAAATATATAAGTGAATAAATAACATCATCAATCGGGAAAATTACCCGATTGATGATGTTATTTATTTTGTTAACGGTAATGTATGCATGGTTGTAATTCATTTATCAGAAAACGAAATATATCAATGGAAAGCTAATAAAATTGCGCTTCTATTGATATGTTTCATGGTAAATGTTGACACGCAACGTTTTAAATGGCGAAGAGTTGAAGTGAATTTCTTTGGTCATATGCACAAGTGAATGGGCCAG
Organism: Chionoecetes opilio; assembly: GCA_016584305.1. Classification (NCBI taxonomy): domain Eukaryota; kingdom Metazoa; phylum Arthropoda; class Malacostraca; order Decapoda; family Majidae; genus Chionoecetes; species Chionoecetes opilio. Next base: position 672,090 of record JACEEZ010021770.1, read on the forward strand.
CAGGCGGTTTACACCTCCGCACGGCGGCGCCACCGTCGGCGGATAACAGAAGTTGCTTTGGAGGGCCCGCGAGTGAGGTATCTTGTTGTTGAATGAATGTCTTTGCTGTAACCAAAGACATTCAACAAAAAGATACCTCAATCGCGGTCCCTCCAATGCAACTTCTTTTTATCCCCGAGGGGTGGCGCCGCCGTGCGGCAGGTGTTAAACCAGCCTGCTGGCCCCATTCACTTGCTGCATATGACCAAAAAATATTCACTTAAACTCTTCGCCATTTTAAACTTTGCGAGTCAACATTTACCATGAAACAAAGTGAAATAAGTTCATGCATATTTCTTCAGAGTCTCGTGATGGCATTTCTTTAACATGTTTTACTGTTTTTTTATTTGCTAATATTATAGAACACATTTACGAAGATAACATTATATCTATATACTGATAAACCTGTCTATATGATTTTCATTGATAGTCATATGCAGCAGTGAATGGGCCAGCAACTGGTTAACTCCTGCCCGCACGGCGGAGGTCGATTTCACGCGCACCACAGGGCACCCCAGAGTGAGGTTCTCGTTGTTGAATGTCTTTGCTGTAACCAAAGACATTCTACAACAAGATACTTCACTCCGGGGTGCCCTGTGGTGCGCGTGAAATCGACCTCCGCCTTGCGGCAGGATTTAAACCAGTCTGCTGGCCCATTCACTTGCTGCATATGACTATCAATAGTCAGGCAGATGGTGTAACAATTGGGGGTTTATACGTACAAGCAGGGAATTTGGCACGTCATAGATAAAGTCTAATGAATAATTCCAGATATGGACCCACCGCGAAACGTCCTATGGTAGCCGTGGTGGCCATTTTACAAAGGCCGCTTTTAGTCTAGTGCAAGGTTCTCAAACTTCACTGGACGGCGGCGCACTAGATTATATCTTGGACTTCGGCGGCGCAGCAGCTATCTATCTATCTATCTATCTATCTATCTATCTATCTATCTATCTATCTATCTATCTATCTATCTATCTATCTATCTACCCTATCTATCTATCTATCTATCCTTTTATATATAAAATATAATATATATATATATATATATATAATATATATATATATATTATATTAATATATATAACAGGAGTGGACATAAGGAAATAATGTTTAAATAAAGTACTATGTTACAACAATGACATACTTGATCAGTGGGACCCCGTGTGCCTGCCTGGAGTTTGCATAGCCGCTCTATGTTAGGAGGGACAGCTGACAGACACACTCTCATTTCCTCTTCACACCAGAAATTTTTATTCCTTTTCTTAGTTTTTATATTTGGGGGGGCCCTGAAAATTCCAGTTCACACAGATATGAGGTTAAAAATTGAAAGAGTATTTTTGGGCCCTTTTGGATATATGTGGGTGTTCGTTTTCCATTTAAATCCAGAAGCTTTATATGTCATATCCAGATATTGCAGTTTTAGTGTGCGGTCATTACGGATGTTGATTAGTTCCTCTTCTTCAAGGATGCTAATTGGGGCTTGCTCAAGGGATCGTGAACGAATGGATTTCTCAGCCGGTCATAACTTTCAACAGATATATTTGGGAAATTTTTTTTCTATTTCCTTCCTGGGCTTTCAAGGTGCTGCTTAATGAGTGAACAATGTCTGTATATTTAGCTTCAGCAGTCTTTTGAAACATGTCAATCTTGCCTTCCTCATCCTTTCATTCCAGAGCCTAATTTTTTTCTCCCAAAGGCTTTCATTTTGTCAGAAGAGTTACCATATTTTCATTTCTTCCTTGCATCCTTGCATTAACCTTGCTCAGATGTTTAAATAGTCTGCCAAGTAGCATAATTTTGCACTCCAAATTTCATCAGCAAGTAATTCGCAGAATTCAGTTTTCTCTCAAGGGTAAAAAAAGGAGCTTTCCTCTCTCAGTGCATGCCCCCGGGGATAACACTTTGCCTCTTGAAAACCCCGGACTTCTAGTGGAGGAGAAGACCTTCGTGAGGAGATCCCTTTTTCTTCACAAAGCAGGGAAAAATAGTCTTGACTGCTATGGTCTGCTTTTAAGAAAGTTTACCTTTTTCACACATCATCAAAAACCCAAACTTTAATTCTGTTCGAGTGTTTTAGCAACAAGAGCTTCACGGTGCAAGAAAAAATGGGTAGTAATCAAATCAGGGTTCTCCTTCTTGACTAAGGACAAAAAACCCTTTTTACCGATCCCACCAGGATGGACAGCCATCTGGCAAATTCCTACCACAATTTCCATGACAAGTCTTTTCTTTCAAGTATTCTGTCACTGTAGAAAATATCTCCTTTTTGTGGTTTGCACCATTTTCTTTGCAGCATAAAAAATATTCAGTTATTTGTTATCACAACAAAACGGATGAACACTAGTAACTGAGGTTTTCCTCCAATGTCTGTTGATTCATCCGTTTGTAAAGCATACATTTTACCTTTCACAGTTCACCCACACTTTTTAAATATCAGACGACATGTCCTTGATTCGTCTCCCAAATCGTGTCGTCTGAGAGGGGAATTTTTTTCATTTTCTTTTCCAGCCTCATCCCCAAACAATTTTTTTCACCACAGCACAGCAAGTTTGGAAGGAAGTATGACTCTGAAATTGAATGGGGTTTCATTTGTTGTGCTGTATGCTCTGCCACTAAATAGCTTGCTTTCTGTCCCTTTTTTCTGCCACCTTCACCCTTTTTCTCAAACCAAGCCTTTGTTGTTTGTTTCTTTCAAGATTTTTTTTTAAAGTAATCTATAGGCTTCTGAAGAGGTGACTATGCTTTGTTGTTAATGTCTCTTCATTTTCATAGGAGTCATAGATTCATTTGATAGCTCAATGCCGCAAACAACACATTTTGGCTTTGGACCATTTTCATCATCACAGCAAGTGAACCCAAGTCCAAGATAACTGTCGTTATACAGGCGAAATGACTTACTGCGGTTACTTTTGCTGGCACGTGTCGTCGTTTTGACCACGCTCAGACCTGGATGACAAAACCACTTTCATCTGTCACTTTTCTTTGCCCGCTGGGCCCCTGCACGACTACGGTCATTTTTCAACTGTCAATTCACTTTGCCAGCACGGACCTGTACGACTATGCTCATTTTCAACTGCCCACTTCACTTTCTTTCACTTTCCACATAGGGCCCTGGACGAGAGGACTCCCTTTCAACAGTTATTACTGTTACTTTCGCCTTCGGGGCCTTCGACACATTTACGTTTTGATTCATGATCAACTGCGACTTCACCGCTATTTCCTTCAGTACACTTTCGCTTTTAATGAGGTACTTATCCATTTTTTTTAAGCTTGGACCTCATTAACACCACAACAGCGTACTTACTGAGGCTCACGGCGACACTGACCACGGGAGGTGCCTACCCCGCTCTGCCTACGTGTGTTTCCAAATTATACATGCTATTATCGATCGGGGTTCACGTAAAACACGTCAAACAGTCAAACTTGCTAAAACCTACTGATATACGTATGCATCAGTTTCTATTCACCATCCTTTTTCCTTTTATATGTCGCTAAAAACAAATTTACTGAACGCGTGATAAAACTAGTAAGTTGGGAAATCAGTAACACCAGCAGGCTGCGGCTCAGACTGGTACAGTACGTTTTACAGTACTCGTTCAACACGTATTGTGGTGGAAGCGGGAAGTATTTTATTTTAAGCATGAAAACTTATTTATTTATTCTCTTTTTTTCTTCTGTATCCATCTACCCAAAAATACTTATAATATTATTAAAAGGACCTCGCATCTACCTGCCTAGTTACATATTAACTCATTCATTTACGATTTTCCATCTTCAATATAAAAAAGAAAAACTGCGACCTCAAAGCGCAAAATATCCATATCTATGAAAAATTACGCGGCGCACCTAGGGGATTCCCACGGCGCACAAGTGCGCCGCCAGTTTGAGAATCACTGGACTCTAGTGGCTAGATAGGGGTCTCGTGTACCCCCCCCCCCGAAATATACTTCTCATTGGTGTCTATAGATAGGAAACAATGTGTAGAAAATGATTTGCTATGTTAAATAGTTGAAAAAATGTCCCACGTATCATTTTTATGCAAATTAGTGCCGCCATTACCAAAAACTCTATATTCGCCTATATCTCGGCCAATATTGCAGATAACTGAACAAATAAGGTGTCTAGACCCATGTTTTGAAGGACAAAGGGTTTATATAAACCATTTTTAAAAATTTATCTTTTACACCAAAGAGTTTTGCATATGAACCTTTAGAAATACATTTATTAGTGTCCATGTGTGAGTGATAATAAAAATTTTTATTTATTTTTTGCAACTTGTTATCGTATCCTATTTGTCCTCATATCTTATCATATCTTTTTTTTCAGTTGGTGTTTCGAACAGCGAATGTCTAAGATTATCAACTAGTGGATCCACTGCAACCTGGACAATCAAAGGCGCAGTACAGACGGATTGGAACAAGTGCGTTTGTGCCAAAAAATCACACGAGAAAGTTGCAAAGCCCAGCAGAATCAAAAAGGCACGATGTTGGAGTTTTGGGTTTTTCTACCATTGCCTTCAACATCAGACGTTTCAATGAACTTCACGAATTACCGATGCCACTAGAATTAGGACGCCTTGATGACGGGAATGGCATTGAAGCTACGTTTCTGGAGAACAATGCCAATGGCACAAATCCTGCCATACAAAATTCAATAATATAAAACTACAACGACAGAAAAAAGGAAATGCACACCCGGGTTGCGACCTGATGCTACTACATCCAAGAAAATACACTCGTCAAGTTTGCTCATCATGAAAGTGGCAGCATCGGATGTCTGTTTTTTATTCGAAGATGTGTCAACTTCCGAAACCCCTCCATGAGGCATCAACTTTCGTCTAGACTCCCGCGTACGAAGATGTGCATTAGACCTGCAGGGCGAGAGGCTACTTGCAAAATTGAGTGCTGGGGACATGGTCCCCACAAGATGCAAAAAATTTATCCAAGGTGTCTTTTTTCCCTTTACAATAAAACTAAATCATTACAAGATAAACAGAAGATGGACACAACTGATAAGTCAACCAGGGATTGCACTAGCCGAGTTGCTGTCCCTTTATCGATGAAAAAAGAATAGATGAAAAGCATGCCCCCGTCTTTAAACTTGCAGATCTCGTCAAACTTTATTCTAATCGTCTAGAACAACTTGGAGTGGAGCAGCATGTCAGACAACATAGCACAGAGTTAAAAAATCGTATCCTGGCCAAATCCCATACCTTACGGCTCATAAAGGGAAAGGGCGTGAATACTACTTGCATTTGATAAAGAAAGTAGGACCTGCCCCCCGTAAAGCCTGCAAAAAAGACTACGATGACGAAGCCAATGTCTTGCAAGGGCAGCGAAGATAGGGACGTAGAGAAATGTTCCAAACTGCAGCTACATTCACCCGGTTCATTTGATGAGGACTGCCAAATAAAATCAGTACCTCAGTCACTGTTGACTTTGGTGGCCATGATCCTCGACGGCCCCAAACATCAAGTTTTCAATCAGGTGATGGTGTAACCCAAGCAACCCTCAGCACAGCTCAGTTTTTTGCAGTACAATAGCTCCATCCGTCGCAGAGTGGGTAGTAAATACTTGGTGCGTCTCACAAGACAGAGAAACCCCATTGCCCATCTACGTGGGACTCACAGTCCATGCAAGGACTCGGAAAAGTGACCTCATTGAGATGCTGTTTGATCTCGGACTGTCCATCTCCTATGACCGAGTGATGGCAATCTCACATCCATGGGAACGAGTGTGGAGCAGTATCACCGAGATGAGGTATGTGTCCACCTAATCTACGCGAGGGCTTATTCACACGGCGCAGTTGACAATATCGACCCACAATCCGAGCTCCAACGCGAAGATTCCTTTCACGGTACTGGATTATCACTTTTCCAGCACCCCAGTCTGCAAAATAATGGGACGGACCGCAGGAACACAGCGTCCTTGAAACAGCCATCTACTACCACTACACTGTCAGAGCTCCCAGAGTCCTACACCTGTGTTCGTCCGCTGGTGTTACCTCGGAAGGATCCTCCACTCCCAAAGGCTGATTTTGGAGAATACAATTATGGCATATATGTGTAGTCATTTCATTAGAACATAAAGAAGCATTTGTGTCGCCCGGTTAAAAATAATCGGTCAAAACGGTCATTTTGTAAAATGACCGCCACGGCTACCATAGGACGTTTTCGCGGTGGGTCCATATCTGGAATTATTCATTACATTATTATCTATGACTGTGCCAAATTTCATGCTTGTACGTCTAAACCTACAATTCTTATGATGGATACACCTATCTGCCTGACTACAATGAAAATCATATAGACTATGGTTTATCAGTATATATGATATACTCTTATCTTCGTAAATGTTTGTTCTATAATATTATCAAATAAAAAACAGTAAAACACGCTACGGTAAAGAAATGCCATTACGAGACTCTGAAGAAATATGCATGAACTTATTATTCACTTCAACTCTTCGCCATTTAAAACTTTGCGAGTCAACATTTACCATGAAACATATCAATAGAAGCGCAATTTTATTAGCTTTCCATTGATATATTTAGTTTTCTGATAAATGAACTAGAACCATGCATACATTACCGTTAACTAAATAAATAACATCATCAATCGGGTAATTTTTCCGATTGATGATGTTATTTATTTAGTTAACGCTAATTTATGCATGGTGCTAATTCATTTATCAGGAAACGAAATATATAAGTGAATAAATAACATCATCAATCGGGAAAATTACCCGATTGATGATGTTATTTATTCAGTTAACGGTAATGTATGCATGGTTGTAATTTATTTATCAGAAAACGAAATATATCAATGGAAAGCTAATAAAATTGCGCTTCTATTGAAATGTTTCATGATGAATGTTGACTCGCTAAATTTTAAATGGCGAAGAGTTGAAGTGAATATTCTTTGGTCATATGCAACAAGTGAATGGGCCAGCAGACTGGTACAACCCCTGCCGCACGGCGGCGCCACCGTCGGCGGATAACAGAAGTTGCATTGGAGGGACCGCGAGTGTGGTATTTTGTTGTAGAGTGTCTTTGCTGTAACGAGGGTGGACTACGTTCCCTTTATTAGGATATAATCATAATATACTTTAAAAGGATTTTACATTTGATATATCCAGGAATTCTTGGGTGTCGCCTCCGTGGTGTAGTGGCTAGCGTGCCTGGCTACGGTTCTGCGGGCCCTGATTAGAATCCAGGCCAGGGCAAGTCGGCAACCCGCCACGAAACTGTTCTTCCTCCCTTTCGGGGTTGATAAATGGGTGCCTGGGGAAACCTGGGGAAGGTAACTGTGGTAACCCGGATGTCACACTAACCCTGTCCCGGGGTAACGGGTCCTCACCCACCACAGGCTCAAAGGGCTAATGCCACGGAGATAAGAATATAGGAACATAAGAAAATAAAGAAGCTACAAGAGGCCGCGAGACCTAGTACTCGTGGTAGTTCCTGGAAGAGATGAGCACCGAAGGCCAGGCGCAGCACAGCGCCTATGTCCCCAGCTTTACCTATTTACTTTTTACTAGGATGGCCTTTATAGCGGCAGATACCTTTACCTTACTTTTGAAGAATCTCCATATTATCCTTGGCCTCCACGCAGTCCTGTGTAGTATGTGTTAGATTAATCAATCAATCAATCATTGGGGGCATACGCCGGGGGAGGGCGTCGCCTCGCCCACTCTACTACGCCACTCCCGGTGGTCACCACGGGACCCCCGTATATATATATATATATATATATATATATATATATATATATATATATATATATATATATATATAGTGCCGGCAAAAAAAATCTTTACATTCAAAATCCGCGCCAAAATTTGACTTGCCGTTCCCGGCCTAGAAAGTGGGAGGAGCTAGTGATGACGTAGCCGCATCTGCCCGCCTTTGACCTCCGTTCATCGCACACCCGATGATTTCACTCCCACTGCACACAATGGGTCGGAAGAAGCTGCAAATGGAAGATAAATACCGTGCCTTGACTCTGCTAGAGAAGGGAGAGTCGGTGATTGCTGTAGCCAAAGATATCAGGCACTGAAGAATCTGTGGCACTGAAGGGCACTGTGGCACTGAAGAAGCTGTGGATTACCATGGACCCCACCTACTTCGCCAACCTTGCTGAATCCATGCCCAAACGACTGCAGATGGTGATCAAGTGTAAAGGCGACATGACAAAGTATTAATTGTAAGGAAATATCCAAAAATATAACTCATGAATGCTGAGATTTTTTGTTTCATTGTCCTTGTAAAGATTTTTTTGCCGACACTATATATATATATATATATATATATATATATGTTATTTATTTTATTTATTTATTTTATTTCTTCTGCGCCCAGGATTTTGCAAGCGCATAGATCTCATACAAACATAACATGAATAGTCTAGGTGAGCCTAAGTCGTCAATGAATGTTTCTCAAAATAGATCAGCTGCTCTTTTTCATCTCTGCAGCTCTTTTTTCAAGTCTAACTACACTAGTCCTCACCACTCTACCTATCCTGTCAAGCACAAAAACTGTCAAAAAGGTGAAATTAGCAGAAAGGTCGATCTTACTGGTCCCATACGCGTCTCGCTCACCTGCCCCGCCGTCATAATACTGGGGCTTTTGCAGTCCCAAAAAAGTTCGCTTGGTCCTCTCAATATAAAACCTCCACCCTTTTGACAGCACCTACACCAAAAATAAAGAAATATGGGGGAAAAGAAAAAAGAAGGCTACACTTACGGCTTTCGGCTCTTTTCCTGCCCGTGCATCCCGTCTCGTTTCCTCTTCTTCCGGGTTTCCCTCGCTCCCCTACAAACCCCCCCCGGCCCCTCCCCCCTTTTCACTTGACAATTTACATTGCCTTCCACAACTCTATAAACCCATCATTTTATCCCCTTTTCTTTTTCACTCAACACCCCTTTTTTCCCCCTTTAAACTCAAAAAAAACCAAAAGGGGGAAAACTCTAAAATGGGTGCCACTGAGCTCGCGACTCCACACCACCCCACACACCACACACACACACACACACCACTCGAATCGTAACACTAATATTATTTTTTTTATTATTTTTGTTTGTAAAAATTTTCTTATTATTATTTTTACTTTACAAAAGGGGTGGGATGGGCCCCTCATCCCCCCCCCCTCGTCGCCACTGCAAAAACTTCGACAGAAACATCAAATTTTCCCAGATACGACCTGTGGCGCCCCTTGGCCCCCTCCACCCCGTTTTTCCCCTTTCGATACAACCCGGGGGGAAAGGGTCGGTTTCAGGGGACGTGCCCGCCCATACAGCCGAAGTTGGGGATGACGGACTATGCAATAATATGCCTCGATTTAGTCTCACGGTGCAAACGCGATTTAACACTAATATCTCAGCGTACCCATGTTCTGCATACCTTTTACCAAGGCTTTATTCGCCTTTTCAAGTCCTATTTGTGTCCTGTTTTTCATCTATGAGTAGGGCAAAGGGGTCACAACACTGAGATCCCGGTCTTTGTCTCCTGCACAGGGGCCCCCCCCCAAATACCGTGCTGACGAGTCCATAACACCGAGGCCCCATGCAAACCGCCGTAAGACTTTTTGCGCGCCCCCTCGACTGTGGACTGCCTACCCAAGGTATTAAAAACTTTTCCCAAAATCTCAATGTCCTCGCCGCACGCTAAACAAACTGTACCTCTAAACTAAAACAATAAAAAACTGTTCTAGTAACCTCCAAGGCCTAGTGACCTATATTTTTCTGGTTATTTTTGTGTGTTTTGGAAAAATCTGGTTCGTTTTTCTTTAATCGCTAGTTTTTTCAAGGGGATTAAAAGGGGTAAAATATTCTATTTTTGCCAAGAAATCCAAGGGCAGATTCTTTTAAAACCATCAAAAACTACCAAAATTTTAGTTGGTTTGAAAATGGAGAGGGGCACTAAACACAATTCTTTTCCTATTTTTTTTTTCTTTTTTGTCTTTTAGTGAACCTTTAAATTTTTTTATGGTTTGCATAATTCTTGTCATGTTGAATTTATTTCCTTTGTGGTATCGGATTGTGAACTGAAGGAGGAGTTCTGACTCTATCCATGGTTGGCCACAGTAGATATAATGACTAAATCCAGGGCTGTGATTAGCTAGATTGGCAATGTTGTTACCAGGTTGGCTTATATTTAGCTTCATTGAGTCATCATGTACTCCACACTGATGAGGCAAACTGTATGGTAAAATCATAATTGGAAGAGTATAAAAAATCACAAATGGCAAGGTTAGTGAGGAGCAAGGCAGATTTAGAACTGGGACAGGCTGTGTAGATCAGATCTTAGATATGCGACTGATAATTAAGACAATGTTAGCAAAAGACAAGAAGATGTATGCTGCATTCATGGATTTAGAGAAAGCATATGACAGACAGAGTAGACTGGGAGGGAGTGTGGGATGTATTGAAGGGTTAAAGAGTGTGTATTAAGTAGTCTGGAGTATATATGTATAACTAATAAGATTTTACCTGTGATTATGAATACCTAACCTTACCTTTATTATGAATATGAATTATATAAAACTGTGATTATGAATAACCTGACCTTTACCTAGCCTAACGGTAACCTAACCTAACCATTACTATAAACACCTCCATCGTAACCGGTCTTTTTCCGAATCAGTGGAAGCATGCCATCGTTACCCCTCTTTACAAGAATGGAGACACAGATGATCATTGTCAGTAATTACCGCCCCATTTCCCTCCTCCCTATCTATTCTAAGGTAATTGAAAAAACTGTTGCTACTCAACTCACATCTTTCCTTGAGTCAAATGATCTCCTATCTAACAACCAGCATGGCTTTGGTCATGAATTATCTACCGAAACAGCCCTTACTGTCATTACTAACCACATTTATGACTACATGGACAGGAAGCGCGTGTCACTATTATCCTTATGCGATCTATCTAAAGCATTTGACAGTGTCAACCACACCATCCTTCTTAAGAAACTTGACAACACAAATATTGATACTTTCTGGTTTGACAGTTACCTAAATGGAAGAACGCAGTCAGTACGATTACATAACACTACTTCTTCGAAATTACATGTTACGTACGGTGTCCCGCAGGGCTCTATACTTGGCCCAATATTATTTAACATTTTCGTGAATGATATGTCGCATTATATTAATAACTGTATATTAGTGCAATACGCTGATGACACACAAGTCCTACACAACAACCTTATCAATAACCTCGACACCCTCATTCAGAAAACGCAGGAAACCTTACATAAAGCAAAGTTGTACTTTCTAAAAAATGGTTTACTATTGAATACGAAGACAACACTGTATGTTCATAGGTACCTATCAACTATTAGCACAGATACCAGACAATCTCACTATACAGCACCACGACACAACCCTTCAACCCACCACACATGTAAAAAAACTTGGACTACACATGGACAGGTACATGACTTTTAACAAACATGTATGTGAAATGAGCAAAAAAGTAACCGGAACTCTAATGTATGTAAATAGAATAAAAAAATATTTCGACAAGGATACTCGCACAGCAATTATACAATCACTTGTACTTAGCATCATAAATTATTGCAATGTAATATGGGGCACAGCAAACACAACTCTTCTAAACAATGTTCAAAAACTACAGAATTTTGCAGCAAAAGTAGTAGATGGTAAAGCCAGGAAGTACGATCACGTGCCTCCAATTTTGAAGGAACTACAATGGCTGAATGTTAAAGATCAAATAACTCACGACACAGGGGTCACTATGTTCAAGTATATGACCCATCTATATCCTAATCTGACTTTTCCAATTGTAGGGGACGTTACTGGTAGCACCACCAGACAGCGAGATCACCTGTATGTCCCTAAGACCAACACAGACATGGGGGCCAGATGTCTCTCTGTAAGGGGCCCCAAGTTATGGAACAGCCTCCCGTCGCTAGTTAAAGATGCTAACACCCTACAGCAGTGATTCCCAACCGAGGTTCCGCCGACCATCACCAGGGGTTCCGCGAGAAACCGTAAAATAATTATGCGCTATTACAAAATGACAGTGATCTTAATTCATAATTCATTATTCCTACTCAACAACACGTCACAAACACTTTCCAGACACCAGCATACTCGTACGTGTCAGTCAGTACAATGTATATAGTAATGAGAGCAAATAATATGCATACAATTAAGAAAAAATTAGTGTTATTGCCGGTGCGGGATATGCCCTTCATTCCTACTCCGCAAGTTTGGCGACACAGGGGTTGGGTAGGAGGGTGACGCAACCCCGTACGAGTATCATACGTGTCACGATCACCAGCCCAGCCGTTCACACATCTTCCTTCAGTCAGTTTTGAGCAGCGCAACCGAGTGAAACGTTGTGTTAATTAATCTCACCAGTTAATATTAGTTTGATACGGATTTTGAAGACTCAAGCATGTTCAAATATTTGAAAAGAAAGCATGTCAGTGGAGAGGAGGACAGTGACGAGGAATCACAAATAGCACAGCCAAGTACGAGTAAAGGAAAAGTGAGTGATGTCAAAAAAAATCGCCTTTACAATGACAGTTATCTGGTCATGGCTTTACATGGACTGGAGAAGAAAACTGTCCACTTCCTTTGTGCATTGTTTGTGGGAAAAAGCTCGCTAACACAGCTATGGCCCCAGCCAAGTTAAAGCGACACTTAACTACTAATCACAGCCACTTGTCAAACAAAACCGTGGATTATTTTCGAAGACTCTTGCATTCACAGCAGAAACAAAGAAAAGTTTTTGAAAAGAAGGTAACCATCAGTGATAAGGCCCAAGAAGCAAGCTATTTAGTGGCTAAGCTAGTTGCCAAGAAAATGAAAAGTCACACTATTGCAGAAAGCCTAATAATGCCTGCTTGCAAAATAATTGTGAGAAACAATGCTAGGTGAAGAAGCTGAAAGGGAATTAAACAAGCAAGGTTCCTCTTTCTGATAATACAATTAGTAGGCGTGTGGATGACCTGTCCAACAATATATCTGGTACTTTGTCTGAAATACTGCAAAATAACAACTTTGCTCTTCAAGTAGATGAGACAACTGATATAACTGGTAAAGCTCAGCTGCTGGCATTTGTACGATTTGAAAATGAAGGTGAAATAATGGAATTTTTTTTTTGCTGTAAAGAACTGCCAGAAACTACCAAAGGCCACGACATTTTCAACATCTTGTCTTCTTACCTGGAATCTTGTGGTTTGTCAAGGTACCGATGCGTTGGAATCTGCACTGATGGTGCTCCCTCAATAATTGGCTCAGTACAAGGCCTTGTTTGTATCACGCGTGAAAGAAAAAAACCCTGAAGTCATAACAACTCACTGCTTTCTCCACCGAGAATTTCTGATTTCAAAACTATTGGGGATGATTTAAAACAAGTCCTTGATATAACTGTGAACATGGTTAACTTTATAAAGCAGCGCCCTCTGAAGTCTCGCATATTTGCAAGGTTATGTGAAAACATGCAAAAAGATAACGTGACGCTTCTCCAGCACACAGAGGCTCGATGGCTTTCAAGAGGTAAAGTTTTGACAAGGGTATTCGAGCTGCGACAGGAACTGCTGCTTTTCTTCAAAGAGAATAATAAATCCTGTTTCTGTGAATGTCTTGAATCTACAAACTAGCAAATGAAACTAGCATATTGAGCAGATATTTATCAGCATTTAAATAACTTGAACACCAGCATGCAGGGTGCGAAGGAAAACATTCTAACTTCCACAGACAAACTTTTTGCATTTAAGAATAAACTAGCTGTTTGGAAAAAGCACCTTTCAAGAGGAAACGTCGAAATGTTTCCACTCCTACTTCAAGTTCAAACTCAGACTGAATATGAAAATGTCATTCCATTAATTACAAGTCATTTGGGATCACTGTCAGAAAAACTTCATAAGTACTTCCCCTGTAATGCCGGGAAATTCCAAGAGAAATGATGGAAATTCCCATCATACGATTCCCGAGTTATGTATATGAAAGGAAAGAGAAGGTTTCAACAACCATATGTTTAATCTAGAACTAATTGTCGCCTAAATCCAGTATATAGGGGAACAGGTTATTTATTATAATAAGGCCATTCAAATTATTTTCTTTCTCGCATTATTTATCTTTCATTCGTATGTCTTTCTCTCTCTCTTCCATTCCTATCTTCCCCCCTCCATTCTCCTTCCCCCCCCCACACGCCAGAGTCACGAGTCATAATGTGTGAGACATTTATTTCGCGATCGCCAATAACTTGTAGAGTCAAAACTTCTTATCCTCCCCTTATCCTCCTGATAGATCGAATAACACTCTTAGATTCTGAGCGTCCTTAAAAACAGACCAAATAGAGTTGTGTTACGCATATAAAAGTATAGGTTAGGCAAGTCATTCGCTGAATTAAAAGTCGACCAAGTTCCTTTTGCGACTCCATATACCTCGTCACTCTCAAAAGTATGTTCGTAGGCTTGACCTATGTGAAGTAAAACTCTCCCCGAATATTGGAATCAGCCATTAAATTTTTCCTACATCAAATTAAAAGAATTGGGTCATAGGCACTCATTTCATACGTATACTTACTTCCTTAGCTAATAAGAGTCGTTCGAAGACTTATATTCCCTTCAGGGGAAGCCTCTCATGAGTATCAAAACATCTTTTATTTTCTCCCGCGGTTGGGGTTTTCCGCGCGCCACACTTCACCAAGGGACGGCAATCTCTCTTCCCCGCTCCGCAAGGTAAGGTGTGTCGACATGTGTCTCCTCCCCCCTTTTCCCCTTTTGATAGGATAGAAGTATATCGACTGACATATTGTGTTGAGTGTTCATGAAATATGATAGGTAGCTTATACCAGCGATAGCCCCCCGACTAATTAAAGGAAATCTCTCTTCCCCGCTCCGCAAGGTAAGGCTTGTGGACATCTCACAGTGGAGCACGTGGTCTCATATGGTCGTGTGAACGCAAACAGTTTCATTACTCTCACATTTTCCCTCCCCTATGTTCTTCATGTATATCTATGGTGTTCAGCTTGTGTGTATGTAGATGGTAGTTCTAAGAATATAGTCCAGTGAGGTAGGTTATGCTCTTTAGAGCTTTCCTTCGCCAAATTAGAGACATACATGTACTTAAGTTTTCAACCCAGGAATAACTTTCGTGGTAAATAAACCAGATGAGTTTAAAGTATAGATGCTTTTGTTTCTTGCAAAAAACCCAGGTGACTATTCCCTTGTTATGGAAATATTTCCCCACGTCTCAAAAAGAGGTTCAGACTTACTCCGTATACTAACAAAATCCCCACGACTACCAAAAATCTTTATATAGTAAATCGTGTTCAGGGGGTAGACCATAGGACTACCCGCTTGGACTGGTGGCAGCAATCCCCCTACTAAAAACTAAGTTCATCCCAATTCAGTTGTGACGAGGAGAATTTATTCGTCAGTGGAGAATTATCTCAATTAATATCATTCGACACGCAGGTGTCAGCCACGGAAAAACCCTGGCATCACACCCCCTCCTTGTTATCAGATACGTATGACTGGGTGAGAAACCCCTTCACTGAGTTCTCACCAAGTACAGAAAACCTACTTAGTCTGCAAGAAGAGGAAGAACTGAGTGAACTGCAGTGCGATCGAACCTTGAAAATGAAACTTAATGAAGTATCACTTGACAAGTTTTGGATTTCAGCAAAGCAAGAGTACCCTGTCATCTCGGTAAAAGAATTGTATGTTTTACTCCAGTTTTCAACTTCTTACCTCTGTGAACAAGCTTTCTCATGTCTGACCGTCATTAAAAGCAAATCAAGAAATCGTCTTCTGTCTGTCGAGGAAGAACTGCGTGTGTGTCTGTCAAAAATTCGGCCAAGAATTTCACAGATACGCAAAGAGAAACAAGCCCAAGTGTCACACTGAAGGTAAGTCATAACATTATTGACTTATTAGTGTGAACTCTCATGACATGTGATGTAATCGTAGATTTCATATGAATTATATTGCTCAAGAACTTTTCTTAAAAAAATAATATATATATATATATATATATATATATATATATATATATATATATATATATATATATATATATATATATATATATATATATATATATATATATATATATATATATATATATATATATATATATATATATATATATATATATATATATATATATATATATATATATATATATATATATATATTAGTATACTATATATAGGGGTTCCTTGGAATATGAATAATTATTACAGGGGTTCCTCCAAGGTGTAAAGGTTGGGAATCACTGCCCTACAGTCTTTCAAAACTAAACTTAAACTTGTACTTCGGGACGGAAATGAATTTTAGTATATCACTTTTTTCTTTTAATGTATATATTATATTCTTAGGTAGAACTATATGTACCTTTTATAATGATTTTACTTATATATTTGTTTTCTTTTAATAATGTTTTTATTCCTTTACTTTTTATTAGCATATACTGTATAATTATATATTTCAATATCGATTATTTTTCTATTTTACAATTCTATAATTCGATGTTTTTAATGTTTTAATGCAAATTGTATAATTTAATTTATGTAGCTACTATGTTGAAAAGAATTGTATGTAACAAGAATAACCACTGCCGGTGGAAATAAACTTTATTATTATTATTATTATTATTATTACCGTCGGCGAGTTTTCCCGATTTGTGTAGGGACGATAATTTCGGTAGACAAGAGTACCAGGTACCATGAGGCAAGGATGGGTAATGTCACCGTGGTTATGCAACTTGTTTATGGATGGAGTAATAAGATAAATCAAAGCAAATGTTGGTGATGTTGGTATAGAGATGCGTATAGATAATACAACAGGGAAGCTCAATATTATAGTGTTTGCAGATGACACTGTACTACTAACAGAGTAAAAAAGATTTGCAAAAATTGATAAGTGAATTCAGTACTGTTTGTGTGAGGAGGAAACTGATATACCTATGGTAGTTGTAGGGTTGTGTGCCATGACAATATAAACAAGGCTTATCTCATGGCGTCATGTGCGACCCGCCGTCCCGCTCGCACATTAGAACACAGGCTTCCATGTTATTGAAACAGTATACTATATGAACGGGAATCATTCTCCTGTTCTAGACTTTATTTACAAACTATTGTTACTATCATAAAAACTAATGTTTCTTCTCTTGTTCTTTCAGATAAAGTCTATGTTCATTTTTGGTGTGAAATAAACGTATCATCAAGAACAAGTCTTTCTTTATGAACATAGACTTTCAAGATGACTGTTCTACAGTGTGGTGTCCCAGACTACCCCTTCCAGACCGGCGAAGTGGCAGACGCCGTTGCTGTGGCCCTCCTGAACAACCACAACCTTGCCCACACGCTAGCTGCCACAAACGATGGCAACGCCGCTGCCCGCCCAAGGGGCCCGAAGCTGGACCGACCGCGCATCGAAATGGGCGTACATGGCTAGACATGGAACACCTTTGAGCGCCGCTGGGAAAATTTCCGTCGCGGATCCGGAATTGACGACGCGTCAGCCTCACTTCAGTTGTTCCAGTGCGCCGCGGACAGCCTGGGAGATGCCCTCCTGAAAGCAGATCCCACAGCTACTTCCCGCCCCATCGCCGATGTCATGGCAGCCATGAAGTCACTCGCTATTATTCCCGTTTTTCGTGGCGTGAAACGCGCCGAGCTCGTGGCTATGCAACAAAGCCCTGACGAAGTTTTCCGTGCTTTCGCCGCCAGGGTCCGTGGCAAAGCAGAGACATGCGCATTCACCGTCGCCGCAAGATGCCAATGTGGACGAGACAACGTGGTGAATTACACAGACGAGTCCATTCGGGATGTGCTGCTCACAGGCATAGCCGATATGGACATTCGTCGCGAGGCTTTGGGGGTCGAAAGGCCCCAACTACCGACAGTGAATGACGTCATCGGTTTTGTCGAGGGAAGAGAAATGGCCAGGAATGCCCTTCCCTCCACCATGAACTCGGCCATTTCATCGTTCAAGCGGGCAACCTCTCAGAGGCAGGAAGGCACACAAGGACCCGCCGCTGCTAAGAACCATCCACAAACGCCTGCAGAGAGAACGAAAAGAGCTGCATGTCCGGACTGTCGGCAAACCTTCTTCCTGTTCTCCGAAACGTCCCGTGGGTGGAACAAGAAGGCGCACGAACGGTGCAAGGAGTGTTACTTAACCCAGCGCCAAACACGCCGTGACGAAAGACGCAACTCGGCGTAACCAGCAAGCGCCAACTCGGTTGAGGTTAAGCACGAACCTTTCTCCCAGATTTCTGCTATTACCACTCGTCGCAGCAAACGCGTCTCTCGCCAGCTCGGAACTCCCGAACAGTCATCTCAAGTGGTTGTCCTCCAACACCACATCTTCACTGCCGGCGAATGGCGCCGCGCCCGCTTCACGAAACAACCTACCGTCAGGCTACGCCTCAGTATCGACAAAAAGGCCCCCAGAGCACGCCGCCTGCGCCCGTCACAAGTCTTCGCCGGTGTCGATGGTGTTACGGACAGTGCGGAGCAATCAGATGTTTGGTCACTCAACCAATTTTTAGCAAGTGGATTCTCCTGCGAAGACCTTCACCCAGTCTCCCTGAGCCTGCAGGCCGCCAATAAGTCAAAAATCAGCATCGAGGGGGCTTTCTTCGGTGTAATTGAAGGGCGCAACCCTAACGGAAATGGTATAGCATGCCGTGCCATGATCTACGTCAGCAAAGATGTTCACAGTCTCTTCCTGTCCCATGAATCCCTTCTCGCACTTGGAATTCTGCCGTTGGACTTCCCGACTATTGGTGGCGCCAACAAGAAGTGTGGCGAAGCCGAAAGCGCCTCAACTGCTGCTATCAGAGAATCGAATGCGGGATGTAGCATGGGCACCAACAACGACAGAAACTGCGGCTACCCCAAGCGCCTAGACCCGCCAACACGCCCACCCTCACTCCCGTTCCCCTGCCGACCGGAGAATAATGAGAAAATGCGAGAGTGGCTCTTGAACCGTTATGCGCCTTCAACGTTCAACACATGCCCGCACCGGCCCCTGCCTACCATGGACGGCCCTCCCGTGGAGATACACCTGGATGAGGGTGCGACCCCACGTGCCTGCCACACTGCTGCGCCGATACCATTGCACTGGCAGGACAAAGTGCACCAGGACCTGCTACGCGACGAAGCTTTAGGCGTCATCGAGCGCGTCCCCTATGGCGAACCGGCGACCTGGTGCCACCGGATGGTGGTTACCCGAAAGCACGATGGTACCCCACGGAGAACCGTTGACTTGTCCCCGCTGAATCGCCTCTGTCAACGGGAACCCTTTGCCACAGAATCGCCATTTCACCTCGCTCGTCGGACCCCAGGCAGCTCGTGGAAGACGGTCACGGATGCGTGGAATGGATACCATTCCGCCCCTCTCCGTGTGTCAGACCGCCGCTTGACAACTTTTATTACACCGTTTGGCAGGTGGCGATACTGCCGGGCACTGCCGGGCACCCCAAGGTTTTCTCTCCTCCGGCGATGGCTACAACCGTCGTTTCGACGCAATCCTGTCCGACTTCGAGCGCAAGGAGAGATGCCTCGACGATACCGTCCATCACGACGAGGATTTGGAGACCCATTGATGGCGCACCATGGACTTTCTCGAGACTGTTGGAAAATCAGGGATTGTATTGAACCCCGACAAGTTCCAGTTTGCGATGCGGGAAGTAGAGTTTGCCGGTTTCCGCATTACCGACTCTTCCATCGAAACCCTGCCCATGTTTTTTGATGCTATTAGGGACTTTCCAACACCTACGTCCACAACAGACATTCGCAGCTGGTTCGGTCTAGTGAACCAGGTAAGCAATTATGCTCAGCTGAGGGATATCATCTTCAAGACCTTCCTCAGCCCAAAATACAAGTTTTTCTGGACCGAAGTTCTGGACGACGCATTCGAGTCGTCAAAGCACGCCATCGTCGAGGCTATTAAGGAAGGTGTGAAAATCTTTGACACGTCTAGGAGGACGTGCCTAAGGCCCGATTGGTCCATGAATGGGATTGGATATTTCCTCACCCAGAAGCAATGCGCATGCGCTTCCAAAGTGCCAGACTGTTGTCCGGATGGATGGCAGATCATCCTAGCTAGCTCCCGTTTCCTCTCAGGCGCAGTCTCGTTATGCGCCCATAGAGGGAGAGGCGCTTGCCGTCGCATGGGGTCTCGAGCAGACACGCTTCTTCACCCAGGGGTGTGATGATCTACTGGTGGTCACGGACCACAAGCCCCTGGTCAAGATCTTCGGCGATCGCACCCGCGACGAGATCGCCAACACCAGGCTTTTCCGACTCAAGCAACGCACCTTGCCATGGCGCTCCTCAATCATGCACATGCCAGGCTCTTCGAACCAGGCTGCTGACGCAGCATCCCGCCATGCATCCCCGTCAATCTCAGTCAATACTCTAGGCAGTGGCGTACCCAGAAAATTGAAAAGGGGGGGGGGGGGAATATATATATATATATATATTATATATATATATATATATTATATATATATATATATATATATATATATATATATTATATATATATATATTATTATATATATATCTTATTATTTAATCCTTGCATAAATGGGGGGGCCATGACCTCATGCCACCCCCCCTCGGTACGCCACTGAACGGGACCATGAAACTATCGCTAGTTTTCCGCAAAAAAAAAAAAAATAATAATAATTCATGGGTTTAAGACAATAGTTATGTTAGATGATTAAACCAATGTGCTTGTAGTATTTTTTCCATATGTTATCATGCGTGTTTCACAGTCCCAAGTTCGTGTTTGGGTGGGTTAGCCAGCCAACCTTGTTAGGAGGCCTTATTTCTTCCCTCTCTGCCTTACATCACGGTAACCATCGATGTTAGGTGGCCAGAAAGAGTAAGTACGTGTGTATCATTGTCTATGCAAGCCACAGTAGGTCTGTAGAGTCACGGGATAAAGAGTGAAATAAGGGTTGTTTATATCGGACAGCCAGACATTCCCACAGCCAGGCATTAGGCCAAGCGTTATCGCCAATCTGACATTATATTGGCTTTGATATTCTAATTCCTCGGTCTTGATAAGGTGGGGTCCATTCTATAACATTTCCTTAATGAATCGATGATTAGTGAGAAAACAGTGGTTTGTGGGACTGTATTAACGGGACCGGTGGCGTACCCAGAAAATTGAAAGGGGGGGGGGGGCATATATATATATGTATATATATATATGTATATGTATAATTGTATATATATAATATAATAATATATATATATAATAATATATATATATATATATATATATATATATATATATATATATATATATAATAATATATATATATATATATATATATATATATAATAATATATATATAATATATATATATATATATATATATATATATATATATATATATATATATATATATATATGATACATATTTCTAATTATTTATCACTTTCAAAAGGGGGGGGGGGCATGGCCGCATGGCCCACCCCGTCGGTACGCCACTGACTCTAGGTATCAACGACCAGATGGAGCACGCCTTGGCTGCAGCAATCCAGCCCGAGGCTGCCGAGATATCGTCCCTCCCATGGTCGCGAATCGTCGAAGAGACTGCAAAGGACGACAACATGCGAGCACTTCTACAGACTGTTGAGAGCGGTTTCCCTGCGTCTGATAAAGTTCATCATGCTGCTACATACTGGCAGTTCCGGGAGGCCCTTTATGTATCTGACGGTGCCGTCATGTTAGATGACCGTGTCGTTGTTCCGCCTTCACTCCGTCGCACTGTTCTCGATAACCTGCACGCCGCCCATCAAGGAACATCGTCCATGGAAATCCGTGCCCGCGCAATCGTCTTCTGGCCGGGCATTACGGCCGACATCCATGCCGTCCGCGCGGCCTGAACCGATTGCAACAGGAACGCTCCGTCACAACCTTCGTTGCCGGTGACCACATCGTCGCCACCGTTGACCCCTTTTGAATATGTCTATGCCGATTTCTTCGATTTTGCCGGCAAACACTACTTGGTCATAAGCGACAGGTTGTCCGGATGGACAGAGGTCTTCGCCTGCCCCTCAGGATCCTCCCACGCCGGTGCAGAGGGCCTGATCGGATGCCTTCGGAAATTGTTTGCGACCTTCGGAGTGCCAGACGAACTATCCAGCGATGGCGGCCCGGAATTCGCAGCCAGCCTAACTCGCGACTTCTTGAAACGGTGGGGCGTTGACCATCGTGTGTTGTCTGCCTACAACCCAAGGTCCAACGGCAGGGCAGAAGTGGCGGTTAAAGCTACAAAACGCCTCCTCCGGTCAAACATCGGACCAACCGGCTCACTTGACAATGACAGGCTCCTTCGTGCACTCTTACAGCAACGAAACACACCAGATCCAGACTGCGACATCTCCCCCGCCCAGGTTGTCTTCGGAAAACCGCTGCGGGACTCACTATCCTTTGTGAATCGGCTGGAGAAATTCGCGAACCCAAATGTCAGACCGACATGGCGTGAGGCATGGGCATTGAAGGAATCGTCACTCCGCACCCGCTATGCTCAGTCCCAAGAGGCCCTGGACGCTCATACTCGCCCACAACTGCCCCTTCAAGCCGGTGATAGATGCTTCGTGCAGAACGGCGCTGGGAACTACCCGAAGAAGTGGGACAGGAGTGGCACTGTGACAGAAGTGCTACCCTTGGATAAGTATAGCGTGAAAATTGACGGCTCTGGGCGGGTAACAACTCGAAACAGGAAATTCCTGCGCCGGTTCACTCCCGTCTCCACTGACATCGCTGAGCCGGT
Source organism: Chionoecetes opilio (assembly GCA_016584305.1). Lineage (NCBI taxonomy): Eukaryota > Metazoa > Arthropoda > Malacostraca > Decapoda > Majidae > Chionoecetes > Chionoecetes opilio. The sequence goes on from JACEEZ010021770.1 coordinate 694,915, forward strand.
CCCGCTTGCCGCGCCTCCCAGTAAACCCAATGTACTTCCCTGTCCGCACA
>JACEEZ010021770.1:699964-727464 GCA_016584305.1 Chionoecetes opilio
ACTTATGCTGCGGGAGGGGGGGACTAGAGGGGAGCAGTGAGGGGAGGCACACATTTAGAAACAGGCTGTGCTGGCACAGGCGCGCGTGCTGCTTGCATGTATACTGTGTATACTGCATGAGTGTCATAAGTGACATTTTTGTGTCAATAGGGATGACATGCGTTGAAATACGGACATTACAGAGACCTGAACAGCTATGTAAGGAAAGGCCTGCTTGCCAGGGTGTGAAACAGAGGGTTCAGCGCCTGTCGCCGGGACACGCCGGGTGAAGGGGGAGTGGGCGCACGGCTCCAAGATGACATGCAATCATGTTACATAAAGACTACCTTCAAGCAGAGGCGGATATGAAATCAGTCTGGGTTGACATTAGAGACGGAAAGAAATGAATTCTGGACATCAAATGTTGACCATCAAACCTATTCTAAGAAACTACTATTGCTGTGAAACAAGAGACAAAACAGAGCGCCTGCGTACAAAGCTGTGAGCATCGCGGGAGGCTTTAGTGATGACAGGGAGAGTGGCAGAGGCGAGGTGATGGCACAGTAGTGTAGCAATCACAGCCACTATTACTACAGGCCGTCAAGGATCATTTTCTTATAATGAGAAAGTACACATGGAACCAAACACGGGCATACATATCATAGATCTGATGTTAACTTACAATGTAAGTTAACGCGTGTGTCTGACTTTAGGTGAATGTTTTATGCAACAGGGATTAAGAAGGCAGTTACAGGAGGTAAAATACACTCATTTTGTTATAGAAATACGCCAAGAAATATTTACTCCCTACAAACATTAATCAAAGTGTAGGAAGAGCCACCTGAAGTGACCGCGGGCAAGTTAAAATGAAATAAGAATTCAAGGACAACTAACAAACGGAAAAGAAGTGAGATAGATTTCAAGAATAGGAGCACGGCAGGAGATAGCACAGCAAGGAACAACACACAGTGGGCTTATTCAATGGGTTCAATTGGGTCAATATTTTACCGGTGCGTATTTCTGACCTCAGTTCGTTAAGTTAAAAGATGATGAAAAAAGTCCTAAGACAGTGTAAAGGTGTCTTTGAAAACAATAACAACAGTAATATCACTATGTCTACTGCTACTACATGCTGCTACCACTACTACTACCTCTAGGTCACCCCTACAAACAGCTAGGCAGGCCACAGAGGGCATGGGACCCACCGGGCACCACGTGGATGGTGACACTGGCGGCGGTGAGGTTGGTCACGTTGCAGTAGTAGATGCCGGAGTCCCGACGGCCCGCCTGGGTGACGCGCAGCCACGCCCGCGCCACCGACCCGCGCAGCTCCGTCTTGAGGCTGCGGGGGAGGAAGCAAAACATGACGCGGACCACTCACACACAGTACACACCCTGTATAGAGGCGATGACATGACGCGGGCCACTCACACACAGTACACACCCTGTATAGAGGCGATGACATGACGCGGGCCACTCACACACAGTACACACCCTGTATAGAGGCGATGACATGACGCGGGCCACTCACACACAGTACACACCCTGTATAGAGGCGATGACATGACGCGGGCCACTCACACACAGCACACACCCTGTATAGAGGCGATGACATGACGCGGGCCACTCACACACAGCACACACCCTGTATAGAGGCGATGACATGACGGGACCACTCACATACAGTACACACCCTGTATAGAGGCGATGACATGACGCGGGCCACTCACACACAGCACACCCCTGTATAGAGGCGATGACAGACGCGGGCCACTCACACACAGTACACACCCTGTATAGAGGCGATGACATGACGCGGGCCACTCACACACAGTACACACCCTGTATAGAGGCGATGACATGACGCGGGCCACTCACACACAGCACACACCCTGTATAGAGGAGAGACAGGACACGGGCCACTCACACACAGCACACACCCTGTATAGAGGCAAGGACATGACGCGGGCCACTCACACACAGCACACACCCTGTATAGAGGCGAGGGCAGGACGCGGGCCACTCACACACAGCACACACCCTGTATAGAGGCGAGGGCAGGACCGGGCCACTCACACACAGCACACACCCTGTATAGAGGCGAGGCAGGACGCGGGCCACTCACACACAGCACACACCCTGTATAGAGGCAATGACATGACGCGGGCCACTCACACACAGCACACACCCTGTATAGAGGCGAGGGCAGGACGCGGGCCACTCACACACAGCACACACCCTGTATAGAGGCGAGGGCAGGACGCGGGCCACTCACACACAGCACACACCCTGTATAGAGGCGAGGCAGGGCGCGGGCCACTCACACACAGCACACACCCTGTATAGAGGCATGGCAGGACGCGGGCCACTCACACACAGCCACACCCTGTATAGAGGCAGCATGACGCGAGCCACTCACACACAGCACACACCCTGTATAGAGGCGATGACATGACGCGAGCCACTCACACACAGCACACACCCTGTATAGAGGCGAGGCAGGACGCGGCCACTCACACACAGCACACACCCTGTATAGAGGCGAGGGCAGGACGCGGGCCACTCACACACAGCACACACCCTGTATAGAGGCGAGGCAGGACGCGGCCACTCACACACAGCACACACCCTGTATAGAGGCGATGACATGACCGGGCCACTCACACACAGCACACACCCTGTATAGAGGCGAGGACATGACGCGGGACCACTCACACACAGCACACACCCTGTATAGAGGCGATGACATGACGCGGCCACTCACACACAGCACACACCCTGTATAGAGGCGATGCATGACGCGGGACCACTCACACACAGCACACACCCTGTATAGAGGCGATGACATGACGCGGGCCACTCACACACAGCACACACCCTGTATAGAGGCGATGACATGACGCGGACCACTCACACACAGCACACACCCTGTATAGAGGCGATGACATGACGCGGGCCACTCACACACAGCACACACCCTGTATAGAGGCGATGACATGACGCGGGCCACTCACACACAGCTCACACCCTGCATAGAGGCAATGACATGACGCGAGCCACTCACACACAGCACACACCCTGTATAGAGGCGATGGACATGACGCGGCCACTCACACACAGCACACACCCTGTATAGAGGCGATGACATGACGCGGGCCACTCACACACAGCACACACCCTGTATAGAGGCGATGACATGACGCGGGCCACTCACACACAGCACACACCCTGTATAGAGGCGAGGGCAGGACGTAGGAAGCAATACTAAAAGAGTTCCTTCAACCCGCTTTACTTTCATGCTTGTGCATGTTATTTCTGCGATGCAGTGGTAGTGTGTGTGGTAGCAATAGAATTCAATGGCGTATTCAATAAACAAACGCGCCTTTATCCCACAACTGCGAGCTAGGTGACAGCCAAGAACATTGACGCAAGGGAAGTAAGAAAGTAAGGATGTATCTTGTCCATTGTTCAGCCTTCTGTTTCTTGGAACATATTGCCATGGTGAAAAGAAAGAATAATATCAAAGTTAAAAGAAAAATATCGCATGTTAATTCCTATTTTTCAGTAATATTTAATTTTCTGGCGCGGAATAACTTGTGAGCCTTTGGTGTTAGGCTGTGAGCACCTTACTTACAGCAGCTATTTCTTCAACAAACTTACAGACTCACCTGTTTGTACGAACCTCTTGAATGCATTGTATGTATTCGTAATACTAACACAAGTTACCCGTGATAAGTATGATGCTCTAGAGAAAATCCGAATGGCTTTGTACACGTGTTTATGATCTCTCTCTCTCTCTCTCTCTCTCTCTCTCTCTCTCTCTCTCTCTCTTCTTCCATCTCCCTTGAGAGAGATTGAAGAGAATAATTGACGCCTGTGCCAGGTAAGTATGCCCCAAGCTGCAAAAAAACCTATTCTTACAACTAATGAACACATGTAATAACCTGGCTGACTATAGTCTACAACCATCACAGGGAGGATCTTGACCTTTCTTGAAAGTTTGGTTGAGATTTGGACAGAAATGGCGGATCTTAGCTGGACAGACGGACATTCGTGAATTATAGTAAGAAACTCTGCGGTAACGCCTTGCCGTGCTGCACTAACTGTGTAGAAGCGACTTTTATGCAATATTGTATTATTATTATTATTATTATTATTATTACTTTTACGATCATAATCATCATTATTATTGTTGTTATTATTAATGCTATTATTATTTTATCATCATAATTATTATCATTTTTATTGTTATTACTATTAATATCATTATCAAAATTGCCGTTTTTATCATTATCATATCATTATCATTATTACTATCAGAATTCACCCGTAATAAGTATGATGCTTGGAAAGACAATCGGAATAGCTTTGTACACATAACACAGCATAACACAGTCTCTCTCTCTCTCTCTCTCTCTCTCTCTCTCTCTCTCTCTCTCTCTCTCTCTGAGTTTGGTTGAAATTGGGACAAAAATGGCGGAACCATAGCAATACGGACGGACAGACGGACATTCGGTGAATTATAGTAAGTTTTCATCTATTTCCACTGCCTTCCTTCCAACCTGCCGCCTCCAGCATCTCCAAACTCAGCCTGCCGCCTCCACCACCTCCAGCCTCACGATGGAGCTTCCGGTCGCCCGAGGCTAAAAAAACCTAACTAATGAAGAAATAGGATAGACCTGGACAAATATAGCTTATAGCCATCTCAGGAATGACCTTCACCTCTCCTCAAAGTTTGGTTGAAATTGGATAACAAATAGCGAAGCCTAATTATGCCCCTGTCACACTTTGCCGGATAAGGCAAACGCATGAGAAACGAATGTCGATTTTTGGCATCCGTTGATATCCGTTAAAATGCGTTTCATGTCCTTTTTATTCTTTGGATGGGCGTTCATCGTCAGGTTATTTCCGTCAAAGCGGCCAGAAAACTTTGTGCATGCATAAAACAATTTCTCGCCAGAAACGGATAGCGAGATCCGGCCCTTGTCCGATGGTTGTGCGTTTTCACCTGTATGTGTACTGTACTTGGTCGTTTTCCACACGTTTCCATCCGCTAGGCGTCCTGCAGGGTCCGGTGCTGCAAGAGATGGGACGGATGGAACGGGCATGTACAGCACATCAAACGCATACACACCGCATAGCCACAGGACGCCTGCAGGACGACTACCGGTCAAAACGCATGTAGTCACGGATGACAAACTGACAGGACAGCCATAAGTGATGATTACACCATATCTACAGGATATCTGCAGCACATCCATAGTATATGCACAGGACATGGAACTGATGTTTAACGAATATGTACCGGCCTGCAACTGACACCGGCAAGGGCATATAAAAACGTCGTAGGACCTCGCCCCTCTCATTTGATGCCTCTCTGTCGTGATGACCTGCAACCAGGTCAACAACTTCTCTTGCTTTTCTTCTTGCTGCCACCGGCCACTGGTTCACTGGCTTGGGACTCTGTATCACCCTCGATGTCGCCCTTGCCCTCGCCACGAGAAGCAACACTCTCCAGGTCATGATCATCCCTGTCAGGGGACATGGAGACATCTTCTTCATTGTCGGACTTCGGCGCTGAGGGTAGGCGCTTAGTTGCCCTCTGGCCCCGGGGGGCCTTGGCCTTGCCCTTGGCCTTGCCCTTGGCCTTGGATCCCTTTAGCATATTGATCGAAGCTGATGAGATGTGACGTGAAGTGTAGAGGCAGAACAGGCTGAGTGGTGGCCGCTCCAAGATGAGGCGAGTATTTATACCCGACAGCCGTCACGTGAATGGTTCTCTGACGTTAGATGTACGTTTCATGCGTCACTCATTCGTTCTTCATGCGTTTTGACCGGTGGGCATGCTGTGCATGTTCGTTTCTCATGCGTTTGCGCACGTTCCACTGTCCTGTATACAATCGCCCCAGGTGCGTTGTTTGTGCGGTTTATTCGGCCCCTGGACCGTGCATGTACGCTCCTGCAAAATGGAAATTTACACTTTGTCCACCGGATTGACGATTTGAACAACGGATAAACAAAATACCATCCGTTTCTCATGCGTTTGCCTTATCCGGCAAAGTGTGACAGGGGCATTAGCAGTACAGACAGACAGACGGACGGACGGACGGACGGACGGACGGACGGACGGACGGAAAGGACGGACGGAAGGACGGACGAACAATAGTAAGATGTACAGAATTTTGTATCAATGTGGTGGTTATTTGTATTCTTTCATCTACGTATCTCTTTTTTGCTTCAATCTTAGGTAGTTAATCCCAAACATTTCTGAATATGATTTCTGTATTTGCATCTCAATCTTATGTATTTCATGTCAAACAACAACTTGATTCCCGCCACACCGAGGTGATCCGCGTGTTGCCTCTCCCTCCCTCCCTCCCCTGCATCAAGACACGTATGTCTATGTAAGGTGCGTATGTGAGACTAAGTTATTATAATGTGGCAGCGTGGATGACAGTTTAGTGTTGCTGTGTGTGCTTGGAGGGGGCTGGGCGGGAAGGCTGCGGTGGATACCTTGGTGTAATAGTAGGTAAGGGAGTGCACTGCAGGGTGTGTTACCTGACGCCGCCGCGGGGGTCGTCGTAGTTGAGTCTGTGTGTGTGGTGGTACCAGGCCAGCTGCAGGGCCGTGGCGGTGGGCACGTCGGCCACCAGACACTGCAGCTCGATGGTCGACCCTTCACGGTAGAACTTCTCCCGCAGCTCCACGCCGCGCTCGTCCAAGATCTGGATGGACGCCTCTGTCAGGGGGGAAAGGCATTACCACCGCGCTCATGGATGGATAACATGGACGCCTCTGTCAGGGGGGAGAGGCGTTACCACCGCGCCCAAGGAAGGATAACATGGACGCCTCTGTCAGGGGGGAGAGGCGTTACCACCGCGCCCAAGGAAGGATAACATGGACGCCTCTGTCAGGGGGGAGAGGTGTTACCACCGCGCCCAAGGAAGGATAACATGGAGGCCTCTGTCAGGGGGGAGGCGTTACCACCGCGCCCAAGGAAGGATAACATGGACGCCTCTGTCAGGGGGGAGGCGTTACCACCGCGCCCAAGGGAGGATAACATGGACGCCTCTGTCAGGGGGGAGAGGCGTTACCACCGCGCCCAAGGGAGGATAACAGGCGTCACTTCGTAATCTAGTAGTATACGTAAAGGCAATTTAAGTTTTTTCTTGAAGTTTTCTTTGTTTCTGGCTTTTTTAAAGTAATTCAAACTTGACAGAAAACTTTTTAAAGAAGTTTATATTGGCTGATGTTGCATTTTGGTGTCGTGAACTAGCCTCTTAATGCTTTGAAGGATAACTTACGTTTGGTTGAAGCTTTTGGTCTATCATACACTCAATGAAAGACATTTTAAGAATAAAACCCATTTTCTGGAATTATTGTATATGTAGTAACAGCTCGAGCATCTGTAGAGGCTCATGTTTGTTTTCAAGGTGTTGAGAACTCGTGAGGACTACTTAGGAACAGTTTGTGGATAATGGATAGTGTGTTTGTTGCCTCCCAATGGCGGTGTTGAGGATGTTTCAGACTCAAGGATAATTCTGAGACAATGAACATAACCCTCAATGTACTGATGAAGGAATAACATCAGGCGATACATCCGTCTGTCCACAAACATAAAGATATATGGATAACAAGATCAAGAAACAAGTAAATATAGATAAAAAGATGCTCGTACACAAGTTGATAAATAGATGGATACTATGAAGACTCTGGGGTTTTGATACATGACTGGCGGCGAATGTGATAGGACAGGAAGGAATGAGTGGTTCAGCGAAGGACTGGGTTGGCAGGGGTGTGTGTAGCTGTGTGTGTGTGTGTACAGGTGCGTGTGGTAATCCATGTAAGGGGGTTGGGTCCTAGCATGTAATAGCTTTCTATCAACAAGAGTGGCTAAATTTCCAGTTTGACACCGAATTCACTTTGGTGGACGAAACTATATTTTTCTGGTGAGTTTTGATGTGTTTTGAATTAATCTGCTAACCGTTTCTGTCGGAAATCACATTTTTTATATTTTTTATTGATTCATTATTATTTTTTGTGTATGATTTGTGACAAAAATGATTGAAAAACAAATTGAACCTAACCGAACCTATCTAACCTAACCTAACCTTTACCTAACCTAACCTTTACCTAACATAACTTATACCTAACCTAACCTTTCTCTAACCTAACCTTTACCTAACATAACTTATACCTAACCTAACCTATACCAAACTAAAATAAAAATAAAAATATATAAAATCAAATAAAATGACGGATTTGCAGTATGAAAAGCCTATTTTTGGGTCCCTGACAGAGCTAGTGCACTAAACTAGGCCGTGCACTAGCTCTAAGGGGACCTAAAATAACGTCTTTGAAGTATGAAAAGCCTATTTTTGGGTCCCTGACAGAGCTAGTGCACGGCCTAGTTCAGTGCACTAGCTCTAAGGGGACCTAAGACAAGTTATTTGCGACAGAAACGGTTAGCAGATTCATTCAAAACACATCAAAACTCACCCAAAAAAAAATAGTTTCGTCCACCAAAGTGAATTCGGTGTCAAACTGGAATAAAACCCACGAGTGTCTGTCTGTATGTCGGAGGCTAGACAGTGCTATGGGTAGGGATGAAAGGTGAATGTAGGTAGTGTTAAGTACCAGGAACTACCACGTGTAGGTCTCCCAGCCTCTAGTAGCTTCCTTATTTTCGTATATTCTAATAGCTTTCTATCAACAAGAGTGTCTGTGTGTATGTCGGCGGCCACGAGGACACTCACCCACCACCTGGAGATGAAAGGTGAGGATAAGGGGCGGGTGGGTGGACGCCTGGCACTGGTAGCTGCCCTCGTCCCGCCGCTGCACGAAGCGAATCCTCAGTCGCCAGTCGTTGGGCTGCTCGAAGTTGAGGGCGAACCTGCGAAGGGGGGAGGGAGGGAGGAAGGGGGAGAGGGAGGGGAGGAGGGATTACGGGAGGGGGAGGAAGGGAGGAATGGAGGGAGGGAGGGGAGGGTGGGAGGAGAAGGGAGGAAGGGAGGGTAGTGGAGGAAGGGAGGGTGGGAGGAAGGGAGGGAGGAGGGAGGGAGGGAGGGAGATATAAGTGGTTTGAATTAAAATAAGAAATTAGAATGGGAAGCAATATTGCAGGTGAGTAATGGAAATGTAAATAAATGTGTGTGTGTGTGTGTGTGTGTGTGTGTGTGTGTGTGTGAGAAGAGAAGAGAGAGAGAGGAGAGAGAGAGAGGAGAGAGAGAGGAGGAGAGAGAGAGGAGAGAGAGAGAAGAGAGAGAGAGAGAGAGAGAGAGAGAGAGAGAGAGAGAGAGAGAGAGAGAGAGAGAGAGAGAGAGAGAGAGAGAGAGAGAGAGAGAGAGAGAGAGAAGAGAGAGAGAGAGAGAGAGAGAGAGAGAGAGAGTGGTGTGTGTGTGTATGTGTGTATTTGGTCACGAAACTTTTAAACTCATGCATACAATTAACATTTACTATTTATTTGTCTAGGTGGTGTGTGTGTGTGTGTGTGTGTGTGTGTGTGTGTGTGTGTGTGTGTGTGTGTGTGTGTGTGTGTGTGTGTGTATTTTTTTTTTTTTTTTTTTTTTACATTTGTGCCTATAGCGCCTGTAGGCAGTGGTGACCCAGGGCTCAGGGTGGTAGGCCCTGGAGGTTCACTTGAGGGCTGTGATGGTTGGTCCTCGCCCGTGGTGGCACAGGCAGGATTGTTATAGTGACGCCTGTGAAGCTCATGCCGCCCCCCTGTGTCCTCCGATGCACTCACAATCGAAGGTAGAGTTGATGGGCAGGGCATGTGGGTGTTCTTAGGCCACTCGACGGTGCAGAAAGTTTTTTTTTTTTTTCGGGGATCGAACGCGGGTCACCGAGAACGCCAGTCGGAGACGCTAACCACTCCGCTACCGCCTTCCCATGTTATGTGTGTGTGTGTGTGTGTGTGTGTGTGTGTGTGTGTATGTGTATGTGTGTGTGTGTGTGTGTGTGTGTGTGTGTGTGTGTGTGTGTGTGTGTGTGTGTATGTGTGTATGTGTGTATGTGTGTGTGTGTGTGTGTGTGTATGTGTGTGTGTATGTGTGTGTGTATGTGTGTGTGTGTGTGTATGTGTGTGTGTATGTATGTACGTTTGCGCGGATAATCAGTGCGCGCCTCCGAAAAGGGAATGTTTACACGTATGACGCACCATGTTTATAACAAAATAATGTAGCATATCAACACTTACAATTGTAGTTAGTATTTCCTTGCGTAGCCCTTCCTCTTGATGACCCTTTGAAGGCGACGTGGTACACTGTCAGCAAGATTTTGAAGGAACTCAGGCTTAAATTCTTCCCAACACTTTCGGAGCTACATTTCAAGCTTGGGGAGTGTAGAGGTGTCACGTGAGCGGAGTTTGCCTTTAATGATGGCCCAAAGATTTTCTATGGGTGATATATCGGGAGAATGACCTGGCCAGTCATCTATTCTCCCAATCTTGCAGTCATCAAGCCACTGTATCACATCTCGAGCTGTGTGGCAGGATGCTTCATCCTGTTGGAAAATCTGTGCCTGTGTCTTTTCAAAGCAGTCCTCCAGGTGGTCATTTAAAAGATCAAAATACACCACTTTGTTAACAGTTGGGTTCTTTGGGAAAATAACTAAGTTCCCAATACCATGAAAAGTAAAGCAACCCCACACCATTAAACTGGAGGGTGTTTTGTGGTCTTTGGTGTGTAGCGAGGCTCGGTGGGGTCTGAGCCGGGGCGACGGTACACTTTTGCTGGTCCTCCTCCACTCACACAAAATGTGCTTTCGTCACTCCACAGCACAGCCCTTGTCGAGAGGCCAATCTCTGTATTTCTTTGCAAAGTGAAGCCTTTTCTTCCTTTGGCGGTCATTTATCAGTGGCTTATTCCGCGCCCGGTAACACCTGTAGCCAAGGTCACGTTTCAAAGTTTCCTGTACAATACGAAGCGATACATTACCAAGAAGAGTATGATTTTCCTCCTTCAGTTCTCTGGCTGTAAGGCTAGGATTGGCATCAAGCTGTCGCCTTAACACGCTCCTGGTTCTGTTACATGTTTTTTTTTGTTTCCCAGGTTGTTTTTTTGGGAGCGGGAGATTCATCTCTCCGCCAGCCTTAAATCGGCGGATCAAATTTTGCACTGTTCTAAGCTTTAGTCCTTTAAGCTTGCAAATTTCCTTATTATTGATCCCAGCCTTGTAAAGATCAATGATTGCTTGAATCGTTGTGCCATCCGTATTTTTCCACCCATTATGTAATCCAGCAAAAACAGGCAAAAACACGGGATGTAGGGGAACGCTGCAGGCTATAAGTTCAAAATCATGCAAGCTGTCAACCGCCTATGGAGGGAGGAGAGGGAGGGAAACCCTCCCTCCCACACACCGGTTAGTGTGCAAGATGATGTACGTCGCTGTCAGACAGCAAGATTGAGACATTCATGCCTTCTGCATTTTTTTTATAGCTTGGGAAGCAACTTTAAATCTGCGCGGTAAATCTCCATCAACGGATTCTGACGCAAAGATCATCCGCGCAAGCCTGTGTGTGTGTGTGTGGTGTGTGTGTGTGTGTGTGTGTGTGTGTGATTACGCTACCTTGATTTCTTCTACAGAAAGACAGACAGAGAGGCAGATAAATACACCCTAACCTAACCACACACACACACACACACACACACACACACACACCTGGTTCTTACCTGTCATCGTTGTGGTAAGTCTGGAAGTCAAAGGTGATGAGGTGAATCTCGTCGCCAGTCTTGCGATACCACGACACCTGTGTGAGAGAGAGAGAGAGAGAGAGAGAGAGAGAGAGAGAGAGAGAGAGAGGAGAGAGAGAGAAGAGAGAGAGAGAGAGAGAGAGAGAGAGAGAGAGAGAGAGAGAGAGAGAGGAAGGGGAGAGAGAGAGAGAAGAGAGAGAGGAGAGAGAGAGAGAGAGAGAGAGAGAGAGAGAGGGGGGAAGATGAATTTATAGACGTACGATAGATAAGCACACTCACAGACACACACAGACACAGACACAGACACACACACACAAACACATCACACACACACACACACACACACACACACACACACACACACACACACACACACACACACACACACACACACACACACACACACACATATTAACCCCATCCTGACTTCACTAATGACAGAAACAAACTTTGAAATATTGTTTTGATTACTCTCCAAAATGTCCTCAGTCATCCACTAAGGGCTGATGCATCACCTTCCCGCCGCCTCCGTCCTTTCATTACACGCCAGAAATGACATGCTGCTCAAAATTTAGTAGGGTGACTGGCCTCCTTTACTTACTGGTTTATGAGTATGAATGTCGCCGTGTATGCCATGAGGTAGGAAGTAATACAATAATGCTGTTGTGGCGCTTCTCATTCACTTTCTCTTCACATAAATATTCATTCAAAGTGTTGGTTAGATATCTCAAACAGTGATTTAGGATTTGATAGCCATGGTGTGTGTGTGTGTGTGTGTATGTCTTAGCATGTTTTAGTGAGTTCTTATTGTGTAGAGGGGCTAGAGGTAACCATCGGATAGTTCGGACTTTCGGCTAATTCGACCCAGGTCTCTCCCCAATTAGTTCGGATGAAAGAGGGTTTACTGTATTTGCTATTTCTTTACCATTGTCAGGATCATCAAGGGAAAGGGAAAGGTGGTGGAGGTACATATGTAAGAAGTACACGCGAGGTGCTGTAGTTTGTGGTCCCGTATTCCCATTAACCCCTTGAGACCCAGAACGTAATTTCCATTGCAATTTGGCTAGCATTAGACGATTTTTAGTGACTATATGCATTATTTTATAGCTATGACCTGTTTAGTATCCTTGTCGACGAACTAATTTGGTATATTAAGTTACTTTTCGTTATTTTATGGCTTACAACAGACAATTTTTATAAACCAAAGGAAAATTCTGGGCGTGAAGGGGTTAAGACTCATGACCTTCCACGCTTGACTGTCAAGGTTGCCACTAGTCAAGCTCTTACCTAACTCGTACACTCCTGTTGGCCTATTTTTACACTACACCCTTTGTAGTGAAGATTGCTCTGTCCAGTGGTCACGCGCTGGTAAGCAGTTAAGATATTGTGATTGGTAGTGATGATACAAGGAATGCACCAATCAACTGCCACGTAGAAAAGGGGGGGAAGGCAGGGGGCGTGGCTTCTGGGTATGTTGAACGTAAATGAACTATAGTCAAGCTCCTACCTTGCTATTTCTCCCGCCCTGCCCTCACCCTAACGCTGAGTCCTGTGCCGCGGCCCACCCCAATCCTTACGTCGCTGCGTGATGGATTTTATAGCTCAGCGGCGGAATCAATATCACCTTTGACGGCAGGTGGTTTTCATTGATTGTTTGGTGTCAGCTTTCACATTAAGGCGAGTGTTGCCTGCTGTCCCACTAACAAGCCGCGGTGCAGGGTGTGGGCGGCAAGGGTGACAAGGGTGTGGGGTGACAAGGGTGTTGGGTGACAAGGGTGATGGGTGTTGAGTAACAAGGGTGTTGGGTGACAAGGGTGTTGGGTGTTGGGTGACAAGGGTGTTGGGTGTTGGGTGTGACACGGGTGTTGGGTGACAAGGGTGACAAGGGTGTTGGGTGACAAGGGTGTTGGGTGACAAGGGTTTTGGGTGTTGGGTGTGACACGGGTGTTGGGTGACAAGGGTGACAAGGGTGTTGGGTGACAAGGGTGTTGGGTGTTGAGTGGCAAGGGTGTTGGGTGTTGAGTGACAAGGGTGTTGAGTGGCAAGGGTGTTGGGTAACAAGGGTGTTGGGTGTTGAGTGACAAGGGTGTTGAGTGGCAAGGGTGTTGGGTGACAAAGGTGTTGGGTGAAAAGGGTGTTGGGTGTTGAGTGACAAGGGTGTTGGGTGACAAGGGTGTTGGGTGTTGAGTGACAAGGGTGTTGGGTGTTGGGTGACAAGGGTGTTGGGTGTTGAGTGAGAAAGGTGTTGGGTGTTGAGTGACAAGGATGTTGGGTGTTGTGGGGGGTGACAAGGGTGTTGGGTGACAAGGGTGTTGGGTGTTGAGTGACAAGGGTGTTGGGTGTTGGGTGACAAGGGTGTTGGGTGTTGAGTGACAAGGGTGTTGGGTAACAAGGGTGTTGGGTGTTGAGTGACAAGGGTGTTGGGTGTTGAGTGACAAGGGTGTTGGGTGTTGGGTGACAAGGGTGTTGTAGTTGGGTAACAAGGGTGTTGGGTGTTGAGTGACAAGGGTGTTGGGTGTTGGGTGACAAGGGTGTTGGGTGTTGGGTGACAAGGGTGTTGAGTGACAAGGGTGTTGGGTGTTGAGTGACAAGGGTGTTGGATGTTGGGTAACAAGGGTGTTGGGTGTTGGGTGACAAGGGTGTGAGTGACAAGGGTGTTGGGTGACAAGGGTGTTGAGTGACAAGGGTGTTGGGTGTTGAGTGACAAGGTTGCTGGGTGACAAGGGTGTTGGGTGTTGGGTGACAAGGGTGTTGGGTGTTGGGTGACAAGGGTGTTGGGTGTTGAGTGACACGGGTGTTGGGTGTTGAGTGACAAGGGTGTTGGGTGACAAGGGTGATGAGTGACAAGGGTGTTGGGTGTTGAGTGACAAGGGTGTTGGGTGACAAGGGTGTTGGGTGTTGGGTGACAAGGGTGTTGAGTGACAAGGGTGTTGGGTGTTGAGTGACAAGGGTGTTGGGTGTTAGGTGACAAGGGGGTTTGGTGTTGGGTGACAAGGGTGTTGGGTGTTGAGTGACAAGGGTGTTGGGTGTTGAGTAACAAGGGTGTTGAGTGACAAGGGTGTTGGGTGTTGAGTGACAAGGGTGTTGGGTGTTGAGTGACAAGGGTGTTGGGTGTTGAGTGACAAGGGTGTTGAGTGACAAGGGTGTTGGGTGTTGAGTGACAAGGGTGTTGGGTGTTGAGTGACAAGGGTGTTGGGTGTTGGTGGGTGACAAGGTGTTGGGTGTTGAGTGACAAGGGTGTTGGGTGTTGAGTGACAAGGGTGTTGGGTGTTGGGTGACAAGGGCGTTGGGTGTTGAGTGACAAGGGTGTTGGGTGTTGGGTGACAAGGGTGTTGGGTGTTGGGTGACAAGGGTTTTGGGTGTTGAGTGACAAGGGTGTTGGGTGTTAAGTGACAAGGGTGTTGGGTGTTGAGTGACAAGGGTGTTGGGTGTTGAGTGACAAGGGTGTTGTGTGTGTGGGTGACAAAGGTGTTGGGTGTTGAGTGACAAGGGTGTTGGGTGTTGAGTGACAAGGGTGTTGGGTGTTGAGTGACAAGGGTGTTGGGTGTTGGGTGACAAGGGTGTTGGGTGTTGGGTGACAAGGGTGTTGGGTGTTGACTGACAAGGGTGTTGGGTGTTGAGTGACAAGGGTGTTGGATGTTGGGTGACAAGGGTGTTGGGTGTTGGGTAACAAGTGTGTTGAGTGACAAGGGTGTTGGGTGTTGAATGACAAGGGTGTTGAGTGTTGAGTGACAAGGGTGTTGGGTGTTGAGTGACAAGGGTGTTGGGTGACAAGGGTGTTGGGTGTTGAGTGACAAGGGTGTTGGGTGTTGAGTGACAAGGGTGTTGGGTGACAAGGGTGTTGGGTGTTGAGTGACAAGGGTGTTGGGTGTTGAGTGACAAGTGTCTTGGGTGTTGAGTGACAAGGGTGTTGGGTGTTGGGTGTTGGGTGACAAGGGTGTTGGGTAACAAGGGTGTTGAGTGACAAGGGTGTTGGGTGTTGAGTGACAAGGGTGTGGGTGTTGGGTGACAAGGGTGTTGGGTGTTGAGTGACAAGGGTGTTGGGTGTTGAGTGACAAGGGTGTTGGGTGTTGAGTGACAAGGGTGTCGAGTGACAAGGGTGTTGAGTGTTGAGTGACAAGGGTGTTGGGTGTTGGGTGACAAGGGTGTTGGGTGTTGAGTGACAAGGGTGTTGGGTGTTGAGTGACAAGGGTGTTGGGTGACAAGGGTGTTGGGTGTTGGGTGACAAGGGTGTTAGTGTTGAGTGACAAGGGTGTTGGGTGTTGAGCGACAAGGGTGTTGGGTGTTGAGTGACAAGGGTGTTGGGTGACAAGGGTGTTGGGTGTTGGGTGACAAGGGTGTTGGGTGTTGAGTGACAAGGGTGTTGGGTGTTGGGTGGACAAGGGTGTTGGGTGTTGAGTGACAAGGGTGTTGGGTGACAAGGGTGTTGGGGTGACAAGGGTGTTGGGTGTTGAGTGACAAGGGTGTTGGGTGTTGAGTGACAAGGGTGTTGGGTGTTGAGTGACAAGGGTGTTGGGTGTTGAATGACAAGGGTGTTGGGTGTTGAGTGACAAGGGTGTTGGGTGTTGGGTGACAAGGGTGTTGGGTGTTGGGTGACAAGGGCGTTGGGTGTTGAGTGACAAGGGTGTTGGGTGACAAGGCTGTTGGGTGTTGAGTGACAAGGGTGTTGGGTGTTGGGTGACAAGGCCGTTGGGTGTTGAGTGACAAGGGTGTTGGGTGACAAGGGTGTTGAGAGTTGGATGACAAGGGTATTGGGTGACAAGGGTGTTGGATGTTGGGTGACAAGGGTGTTGGGTGTTGGGTGACAAGGGTGTTGGGTGTTGGGTGACAAGGGCGTTGGGTGTTGAGTGACAAGGGTGTTGGGTGAGACAAGGGTATTGGGTGACAAGGGTGTTGGGTGTTGGGTGACAAGGGTGTTGAGTGACAAGGGTGTTGGGTGTTGGGTGGGACAAGGGTGTTGGGTGACAAGGGTGTTGGGAGTTGGATGACAAGGGTGTTGGGTGTTGGGTGACAAGGGTGTTGGTGACAAGGGTGTTGGGTGACGAGGGTGTTGGGTGTTGGGTGACAAGGGTGTTGGGTGACAAGGGTGTTGGGTGTTAGGTGACAAGGGTGTTGGGGTGTTGGTTGGTGACAAGGGTGTTGGGTGTTGGGTGACAAGGTCGTTGGTGTTGAGTGGACAAGGGTGTTGGGAGTTGGATGACAAGGGTGTTGGGTGACAAGGGTGTTGGGTGACAAGGGTGTTGGGTGACAAGGGTGTTGGGGTGGGTGACAAGGGTGTTGGGTGTTGGGTGACAAGGGTGTTTGGGTGACAAGGGTGTTGGGTGTTGGGTGACAAGGGTGTTGGGTGTTGGGTGACAAGGGTGTTGGGGTTGGGTGACAAGGGTGTTGGGAGTTGGATGACAAGGGTGTTGGGTGTTGGTGTTGAGTGACAAGGGTGTTGGGTGACAAGGGTGTTGGGTGTTGGGTGACAAGGGTGTTGGGTGTTGGGTGACAAGGGTGTTGGTGACAAAGGTGTTGGGTGACAAGGGTGTTGGGAGTTGGATGACAAGGGTGTTGGGTGTTGGGTGACAAGGGTTGTTGGATGACAAGGGTTGTTGGGTGTTGAGTGACAAGGGTGTTGGGTGTTGAGTGACAAGGGTGTTGGGTGTTGGGTGGACAAGGGTGTTGGGTGTTGAGTGAAAGGGTGTTGGTGGTTGTTGAGTGACAAGGGTGTTGGGTGTTGGATGACAAGGGTGTTGGGTGTGTTGGGTGACAAGGGTGTTGGGTGTTGAGTGACAAGGGCGTTGGGTGTGTGAGTGACAAGGGCGTTGGGTGTTGAGGGACAAGGGCGTTGGGTGTTGAGTGACAAGGGTGTTGGGTGTTGAGTGACAAGGGTGTTGGGTGTTGAGTGACAAGGGCGTTGGGTGTTGAGTGACAAGGGTGTTGGGTGTTGAGTGACAAGGGCGTTGGGTGTTGAGTGACAAGGGTGTTGGGGTTGGGTGACAAGGGTGTTGGGTGTTGAGTGACAAGGGTGTTGGTTGTTGGGTGACAAGGGTGTTGGGTGACAAGGGTGTTGGGTGTTGAGTGACAAGGGTGTTGGGTGTTGAGTGACAAGGGTGTTGGGTGCTGAGTGACAAGGGTGTTGGGTGTTGGGTGACAAGGGTGTTGGGTGTTGGGACAAGGGTGTTGGGTGTTGAGTGACAAGGGCGTTGGGTGTTGAGAGACAAGGGTGTTGGGTGTTGAGTGACAAGGGTGTTGGGTGTTGGGTGACAAGAGTGTTGGGTGACAATGGTGTTGGGTGTTGACAAGGGTGATGGGTGTTGGTGGGTACTCACGGACTGGTCGGTGATACCAGCTAGGCGGCAGTGCAAGTGTGCGGTGGAGCCCAGCTGGACGGACACGTTGAGGGTGAGCTGGTCATGCAGGAAGCGTGGCTGCTGCTCGGCGCCGCTGCCCTCCTCGCCCTCCCTCTCCTCCAGGCACACTGCACCACGGAACAAACAAACACTCACATAAGAACATAAGAACATAAGGAAGCTACACAAAGCCGTGAGACCTACACGTGGTAGTTCCTGTTATTTAATACTACCTACATCCATGAAGCTGTCCAGCCTCCTTTTAAAACTCCCTATTGACTAACTAACCTCACACAGGACACCTCAGTGGGGCAGTGTGGACCAGCTCTATCTACCCCCTGTATCTACCCGGTGGTGGATACAACAACACAGCAAGCTACACCGCGTCCATAATTGGGTAGTGTTGTATCCACTGTGAACACCACCGGCGTAGGAAGGGCGACCCGTGCGGCGTGGTGATGCCTGACAGTGCGTCGACACCTGGGCGCCCACACACTTGCCACCTCATCCAACCCTTCATGGAATTCCTCCTCAATTATCGACCCCTAGGCATTTATTACAATTATACTAATACAAAACAAATAAATATATACAGTTCTAGTACCATTTCCTTATAAAAAAAAAAAAGACTTTCATCCTTGTGGCACTGTGTGGTTTGCGGTGCAAAGGCAAGGTTCTGTCCCTTACTAACAGCCGTTGGCCCCACCCCACCAATGGTAAGGTTCCTACTATACTACTACTACTACTACTACCACTACCTACTACCACTACCTACTACTACTACTACACTACTACTATTACTACTACTACTACTACTACTACCACTACTACTACTATCATTACTACTACTACCAGTACAACCAGTACTAGTAGTAAAGAAAAGTAAACATAAGTGCAGTAATGTCAGCTGCCATGGCAACGCCAAATGTTTGATCGACCTGCAGTGCACTTTGAGACATTTGTCGACCCCATTTTGATCCCAGGCCATGTATCGACCCCTGTTAGGCCTCATCGACCCCCGGGGCCATTAATATGACCCATTTTGAGCCCTCACCTCTACACCTTATCAACGTCGTTAGGCAGGATTTTTTTTTTTTTTTTTTTTTTTCGTTTCTCGTATTAGCGTTCCTTATTATCACATCCACGTCTGCTCTTTGAGGGATCTGCTTGTGTCTGTATCAACTCATGATTCTCCCTTGATGGCCTTTCATGGATTGAATTAATAATGATAATATAATAATAATAATAATAGTAATATTAATGATAATAATATCAATAATAATAATAATTGATATTATTATTGTAATAATAGTAGGCCTAATACCTTTCCGGGGAGACAGTCGCTCGCTATGCCACTACCTTGCGTGTCGTCGACTCTATTTATCAATTGTCGCCTCCGTGGTGTAGTGGTTAGCGTGCCTGGCTACGAACCTGCGTGCCATGGTTTGGAATCCGGGCCAGGGCAGTCGGCAGGCCAGCCCAAACCTGCTGTTCAACCTTCTTTCGGTGTTGGTTGATAAATGGGTACTTGGGGAAACCTGGGGAAGGTAACTGTGGTAACCCGGATGTCACACTAGCCCTGAGTCCCGGGATAGCGAGTCCTCACCCACCACAGGCTCAAAGGCTAATGCCACGGAGATGAGCACCGAGGCCACGCACAGCATATCGCATGCCCCCATCCTTACCTTTAATTATATTTATGGGAAGGCAGTGGCCGAGTGGTTAGCGTCTTGGAGTAGGTCGCGAGTTCAAGTCACGCCGGGAGCAATTGTTTTTTCCATCGTCGAGCGGCCGAAGATACTCCTATGCTGCCCTTCAGCCTCACCTTGGACTGTGAGTGCGGCGGCGGGCACCAGGGGGCGGCATGAGCCTCTAATCAAATCATCACAGGCGTCACTATAAAAATCCAGCCGGCCAGATTTTTACAGAATAAAAAAGAAAAAAATTAATAACTCGATTATATTTTCACCTTCATAAATAAATGTCCAGGGAGTGAGCGTGGCATTGTAACGCCTCCTCTTCTACATCACCGCCAAAACCATCCATGTCTGGTACACTGAAGCTGTACTGAGGCGCCTCTTATATACACACGAGTGTTTCTTCATGGCACGCGTGATGCACATGGTCGTGTACACCGGTGTGGCGGTACAGAAGATCCGCCGTGACGGTTGTTGGTCCAGTGTATGCGCAGACATAAAAAAATAAGGAAGCTACAAGAGGCCGCGAGACCTACACGTGGTAGTTCCTGTTACTTAACACTACCTACAATTAGAATACCCTTATCAGAACTTTTGTCTATGTCATCAATTGGGTTTTAGACTGATTATTTTACTCATATCACCCAAAACTATTATTCACACTACACTTTTCTACTGTCTGCTTTTCTCAGGTACCACCCAAATAGTATTAATAGCTTCTGACTATTTGTATACATGTGGGTCTGTGGACCTTGGTGGATGTAAACAAACAGACGACGTGTGCTCGGACCAAATATCACGCTCTTGGGCGTGAAACATTAGGTTATTTTATGTTAGGTAAATTAGGTTAGGTAAGGTTAGGTTAGGTTAGCTTTAAAAAGACCAAATTCTGCACATGCGCCGGACCCACCGTCACGGCGGATCTTCTGTGCCGTCACACCGCAGCCCAGAGCACAGCGACGTAACACCCTCTTGGGCGCCGCCTGGCAGGACGAATCATGCTGTATGCTGTAGTAGTATGGCAGCAAAAGTGAACAATTTACCCGTGGTCATATAAACAGGCGCAGAAAACTAATAAGAGGTAATTATGTCCTGTTAACGTGCTTATATCAACATCTTTATGCGTTGTGATCATCATTATTTGTCACTATTATCATCATCATTATTCCAATAAGGTTTATAATGTTCATATTGCAGTCTTGGTCAGGCGGAAGGGATTTGCCTTCACGCTGTGACGGTTGACTGCTCTGTTCACACTTTTCGCAGCACGGCTGGTCCGAAGGTAGGAGAAAATGGCACAGGAATTAATGGCGCAGGACAAAATGCCACAATAATTATGTGACATGTTATGTGCGGAATTTAATGTCACACAGCCAAATTCCACAAGTTTAATGGCGAGATGGCACATGAATTTATCTGTGCGTATGGATTAAAATTCGGCCATTTATGGCGCAGGAAAAATGGCACATGGAATTAATGGCCAGGAAACAATGGCACATAATTAATCACAGGAAAATGGCACATAATAATGGCACACAAAATAATGGTAAGAAAATGGCAGAATATGGCGCAGGCAACAATTGCACATGAATCAATGGCACAGCCTGAAAGACCAAGAAAAATGGCATATTCTAGGCAGGACAAATGACACATTTTTAGGACACATACATATATGAAGCACCAAAGTAAATGGCAACACCAGAATCAGTAATGGCACAAAAATGCCACACTATAATCAGGCAATTGCACACCCAAACACCAGTAATCAGGCATACGCAATCATGGCCAATTCAGAAAGGTAATCCATGAGCAACACCAACACCATAATCAGCAACAACCAACACCAGTAATCAGGCAACACCAACACCAAGTAATCAGGCAACACAACACCATACAAACATAATCACAATAACGCAACACCAACACCAGTAATCAGGCAACACAACTACCAGTAATCAGGCAACACCAACACCAACACCAGTAATCAGGCAACACACAACACCAGTAATCAGCAACACCAACCAACAACAGTAATCAGGCAACACCAACACCAGTAATCAGGCAACACCAACACCAGTAATCAGGCAACACCAACACCAGTAATCAGGCAACACCAACACCAGTAATCAGGCAACACCAACACCAACACCAGTAATCAGGCAACACCAACACCCACAGTAATCAGGACAACACCAACACCAGTAATCAGGCACACAACACCAACACCAGTAATCAGGCAACACCACACACCAGTAATCAGGCAACACCAACACCAGTAATCAGGCAACACCAACACCAGTAATCAGGCAACACCAACACCAGTAATCAGGCAACACCAACACCAGTAATCAGGCAACACCAACACCAGTAATCAGGCAACACCAACACCAGTAATCAGGCCCAACACCAACACCAGTAATCAGGCAACACCAACACCAGTAATCAGGCAACACCAACACCAGTAATCAGGCAACACCAACACCAGTAATCAGGCAACACCAACACCAGTAATCAGGCAACACCAACACCAGTAATCAGGCAACACCAACACCAGTAATCAGGCAACACACAACACCAGTAATCAGGCAACACCAACACCAGTAATCAGGCAACACCAACACCAGTAATCAGAACACAACCAGTAATCCAGGCAACACAACACCAGTAATCAGGCAACACCAACACCAGTAATCAGGCAACACCAACACCAGTAATCAGGCAACACCACAACACACACCAGTAATCAGGCAACACCCAACCCACACCAGTAATCAGGCAACACCAACACCAGTAATCAGGCAACACCAACACCAGTAATCAGGCAACACCAACACCAGTAATCAGGCAACACCAACACCAGTAATCAGGCAACACCAACACCAGTAATCAGGCAACACCAACACCAGTAATCAGGCAACACCAACACCAGTAATCAGGCAACACCAACACCAGTAATCAGGCAACACCAACACCAGTAATCAGGCAACACCAACACCAGTAATCAGGCAACACCAACACCAACACCAGTAATCAGGCAACACACACCGTAACAGGCACACCACACCAGTAATCAGGCAACAACACCAACACAACACCAGTAATCAGGCAACACCAACACCAGTAATCAGGCAACACCAACACCAGTAATCAGGCAACACCAACACCAGTAATCAGGCAACCAACACCAACACCAGTAATCAGGCAACACCACACAGTAATCAGGCAACCAACACCAGTAATCAGGCAACACCAACACCAACACCAGTAATCAGGCAACACCAACACCAGTAATCAGGCAACACCAACACCAGTAATCAGGACAACACCAACACCAGTAATCAGCAACACCACACCAGTAATCAGGCACACCACACCAGAATCAGCAACACCAACACCAGTAATCAGGCAACACCAAACACCAGTAATCAGGCAACACCAACCCACACCAGTAATCAGGCAACACACACCAACACCAGTAATCAGGCACACAACCAACACCAGTAATCAGGCAACACCAACACCAACACCAGTAATCAGGCAACACCAACACCAACACCAGTAATCAGGCAACACCAACACCAGTAATCAGGCAACACCAACACCAGTAATCAGGCAACACCAACACCAGTAATCAGGCAACACCAACACCAGTAATCAGGCAACACCAACACCAGTAATCAGGCAACACCACAAAACCAAAACCAACACAGTAATCAGGCAACACCAACACCAGTAATCAGGCAACACCAACACCAACACCAGTAATCAGGCAACACCAACACCAACCGTAATCAGGCAACACCAACACCAGTAATCAGGCAACACCAACACCAGTAATCAGACACACCAACACCAGTAATCAGACAACACCAACACCAACACAGTAATCAGGCAACACCAACACCAGTAATCAGGCAACACCAACACCAGTAATCAGGCAACACCAACACCAGTATCAGGCAACACACAACACCAGTAATCAGACAACACCAACACCAACACCAGTAATCAGGCAACACCAACACCAGTAATCAGACAACACCAACACCAACACCAGTAATCAGACAACACCAACACCAGTATCAGGCAACACCAACACCAGTAATCAGGCAACACCAACACCAACACCAGTAATCAGACAACACCAACACCAGTATCAGGCAACACCAACACCAGTAATCAGGCAACACCAACACCAGTAATCAGACAACACCAACACCAGCACCAGTAATCAGACTACACCAACACCAGTATCAGACAACACCAACACCAGTATCAGGCAACACCAACACGTGACGGCAAGAACACCAGATCGAACAGCAAGGTCCAGCGACAACAAGGTCATGATATCATACGAGACATTTTTAAACCTTGTTCTGTATTTCTGTGTTTCTGTGTTTTTTTTATATTCTTGTACAACCCCTTCTCTGTAATCCCCACCCTTTCTTGAATACACTTGTAAACTTACCACATCCATACACTGAGTGACGGGCTAGGGGAGGCAGACAACCACCTTCACTCTCTTTACAGGACACATTCAGCAGCCACACACACACACACACACACACACACACGGCCTCTCTTTTGACTCCCTGCCTGTCAGACATTGTAATTAGTAACGTAATTAACTGAGTACGTTGTTTTGGTGTGTGCGTGCGTGCGTACGTGCGTGCGTGCGTGCGTGCGTGCGTGCGTGCGCGTGTGTGTGTGTGTGTGTGTGTGTGTGTGTGTGTGTGTGTGTGTGTGTGTGTGTGTGTGTGTGTGTGTGTGTGTGTGTGTGTGTGTGTGTGCGTGTGTGTATTCTTCCTTGATTAATATAGGATTCTTGTTTGATGTGACACTCAGAGGGGGAAAAAGCTAAGAACACACAGATGCTGCACGCTTGTTCTTGTACTGAGAATTAGAGAGAACGGGAACTCGAAATGCCAGGGGTCGCTGGCAGTTTTAACTCACTTTTTTGATAATAAGTTGGTCTACTGGAAAACAAAATATGGGCTTATTCCACTGCACTTAAAACACAAAAGTATAATATTAAAAACGATTTTCTTCTATATGTATATTGTATAGAAGCCTGATTCTGTAAAACATGTATATAACCAAATAACCAAGGAGGTTATAGTTGAGGAGGCGATGGAAATGTTACTCTATGATATTATAGTCAATAACGTATGTTTAGAAGTTATCTACTATCTAGGCAGTCATATTTTCCTGTTATTATTGTGTATCAATTAGATAGAAAACCTGGAAGTGCAATGAGTCGACGCGTGAAGTCGCAATGTTTTGATTCAATCTCCCCGCCACAATCTCCCCCGCCACCACTCCCCGCCGCGGCATGTCGCCTCCACAATTATAACCTACATTGTCGCAGCAACAGAAAGATTTCGGCATTCTATATTCTTCGTTTTTCCAAAGCATTGCTTATTGTATTTTGACAAGCGTCTGCCAGACGCAGCAGTACTGTCTTAGAAAACAGTGTGAACATCGCCCCAATAAAACATGCTACAATATACATGTAAAAAATATATTAAGCTTTGAGTAATTTGCATTAAATTGCTATTATAGAACGTTCCATCGTAATGCATGTCATCCATACAATTAGTAGAACAGAAGAACTATATTTTTTGGTATTCAGATGCGGTGCATCAATATTTATCGCGAAATTGATTTATGAAAATATTAGTCGCGGAGCCAAAACATAAGTAGACCAACCTTTGAGTTAAAACTGCCAGCGACCACTGGCATTTCGAGTTCCCGATCTCTCTAATTAGAGAGAACTGCAACTCCGAAATGCCAGTGGTCGCTGGTAGTTTTAACTCACAATTTGGTGAAAAGTTGGTCAACTTGAAAGAAAAATATGGGCTTATTCCACTGTACTTAAAACACACAAGTATAATATTAAGAACGATTTTCTTCTATATGTATATTGTATAGAAGCCTGATTCTGTAAAACATTGTATATAACCAAATAACCAAGTAGGTTATAGTTGAGGAGGCGAGGTAAATGCTACTCTATGATATTATATAGTCAATAGCGAATGTTTATAAGTTATCTATACCTAGGCAGTCATATTTTCCTGTTATTATTGTGTATCAATCAGATAGAAAGCCTAGAAGTGCAATGAGTCGACGCGTGAAGTGGCAATGTTTTGATTCAATCTCCCCGCCACAATCTCCCCGCCCACCACTCCCCGCCGCGGCACGTCGCCTCCACAATTATAACCTACATTGTCGCAGCAACAAGCCGATTTCGGCATTCTTTATTCTTCGTTTTTCCAAGGCATTGCTTATTGTATTTTGACAAGCGTTTGCCAGACGCAGCAGTACTGTCTTAGAAAACAGTGTGAACATCGCCCAAATTTTACATGCCACAATATACATGTAAAAAATCTATTAAGCTTTGCTACTCGAGGCGAGTAATTTGCATTAAATTGCTATTATAGAACGTTCCATCGTAATGCATGTCATCCATATAATTAGTAGAACAACAGAAGAACTATATTTTTTGGTATTCAGATGCGGTGCATCAATATTTATCGCGAAATTAATTTATGAAAAATATTAGTCGCGGAGCCAAAACACAGTAGACCAACCTTTGAGTTAAAACTGCCAGCGACCACTGGCATTTCTCGAGTTGCAGTTCTCTCTAATTGTCACCAACGTGTGTGTGTGTGTGTGTGTGTGTGTTGGTGGTGGTGGTGATGATGGTGGTGGTGGTGGTGGTGGTGGTGGTGGTGGTGGTGGTGGTGGTGGTGGTGGTGGTGATGATGATGATGATGGTGGTGATGATGGTGGTGGCGGTGGTGGTGATGGTGATGATGGTGGTGGTGGTGGCGGTGGTGGTGGCGATGATGGTGATGATGGTGATAACGGTGGTGGTGGTGGATGGTGGTGGTGGTGGTGGTGGATGGTGGTGGTGATGGTGGTGGTGGTGGTGGTGGTGGTGGTGGTGGTGGTGTGGTGGTGGTGGTGGTGGTGGTGGATGGTGGTGGTGATGATGGTGGTGATGGTGGTGATGGTGGTGATGGTGGTGATGGTGGTGGTGGTGGATGGTGGTGGTGATGGTGGTGATGGTGGTGATGGTGATGGTGATGGTGGTGGTGATGATGATGATGATGATGATGGTGATGAGGTTGGTAAGAATCATGCAAAGGTAGTTACGAATTATCTTCCGTTGAAGATTACGTTGTTGATATGAAGAAACGCACGCTCTCTCTCTCTCTCTCTCTCTCTCTCTCTCTCTCTCTCTCTCTCTCTCTCTCTCTCTCTCTCTGTCTGTGTGTGCATTCGTTATTCCCTTTGTTCTCTCCTCTCCCTTGTTTCTCTAACTCCTTCCTTTCCTCAATGGTTCCAACGCTTCCCTGCCACCGCTCCTTCCCTTCCCATGCTCCTCAGCCTTTGTGTTTCTTCCTGCAACACTATCTACATCCTGGGAGAGAGAGAGAGAGAGAGAGAGAGAGAGAGAGAGAGAGAGAGAGAGAGAGAGAGAGAGAGAGGTGGCATGAGTAGTAAAGAGGTGGAGGTTTGGAGACAGGAGATACGAAGGGAGGAGAAATTGGCATGGGAGTGGTGGAGGAAGGAGGGAGAAGCAAGGCACTGTAGGAGAGAAAAGGGAGGGACAGTGTGTGTGTGTTGTGTGTGTGTGTGGTGTGGTGTGGTGTGTGGTGTGTGTGTGTGTGTGTGTGTGGTGTGTGTGTGGTGGGTGGGTGGGTGGGTGGGTGGGTGTGTGTGTGTGTGTGTGTGTGTTGTGTGTGTGTGTGTTTGGGAATTATCTCCTCATGTGACTCAACTGAAGTTAA
>JACEEZ010021770.1:732464-734964 GCA_016584305.1 Chionoecetes opilio
GTCATTCATGGCTGAGAACACTGCACGCATCTTGGCGTGGACAGGGGAGAACAGACGACATGGAGGGAAATCCCACAATTAGTTCTTTCTCAAGTGACAAGAACTGTGGGCCTCGTCACGTCTTAGGCCCATATTCAAGAAATGTTGTCGACCCGTTGCATCGCAGAACGGTAATCAAGGAAAACGCGACGAGTGGAGATTTGAGTCAGCTGACTGCCTTCACCATGCAGTGGCTTGCACATCCCACCTTGCTTGACGGCTTGCACATCCCACCTTCATCCCGCTCTCCACTTATTCCATTCTATTTCTTCCCAGACCATTACAGGTGAGTTTTCAACACAACCGAGAGTGACATTCATACACTGTGAATGCACACGTGTCATAATTAAGGTAAAATGAGATCCAGGAAGCCTTATATAGGTGTGTGAACTTGTCAGGAAGCAGGGCGGCGGTGGAGAATGGAGGTCGGCCATTGTGTGGAGCAGTGGTGGCGGGCCGTTCAAATGTACTCGCACGCATCACTCTGGCCCATTTTTTCTACACCAACGCCTCAGACATGTGGCGAACACTAACTAAGCTATTATTTAATGGCAGAAATGATAAAATACACTAGCAAAATGTATTAGATATGTATAAAACAGTCAAAATACTGATGCCGTCTTGGGGCTATATTCAAGAATGCTCGTCAAATCCCGGCCGGTGGAGCTTCTCCACCGTCGTACCTCCACTGGTGACATCTACAAGAATTGTCCGACTGGTGGATATTTGACAGGCGTACCAACACAAGCGAGCCCAAAGCGGCATCAGTATTTTGACTGTTTTATACAAATGTAATACATTTTACTAGTGAAATTTATCATTTCTGACATTAAAATAATAGCTAAGTTAGTGTTCGCCACTTGTCTGAGGCGTTGGTGCAGAAAAAATTGGCCTGAGTGATGCGTGCGAGTACATTTGAACTGCCAGTACTGCTGGTACAATGGCTGACCTCCATCTCCCGCCGCCGCTCGGCTTCCTCACAAGTTCACCCACCTATATAAGGCCTCCTGGACCAGATTTTACCTTAATGATGACACATGTGCATTCACAAGGTATGCATGTTACTCTCGGTTGTGTTGAAAACTCACCTGTAATGGTTTGGGAAGAAATACGATGGAATAAGTGGAGAGCGGGATGAAGGTGGGATGTGCATGTTGTCGCGAATCAGCTGACTCAAACCTCCACCCCTGAGCTCGACGCGTTGCGTCGTATGTTGATTCTTGTATACCGATTCGCGATGCAACGGGTGGAGAAAAGTTCTTGAATATAGCCCTTGGACTCGCTTGTGTTGGTACGCCTGCCCAATCTCCACCGGCCGGGCATTTCTTGTAGATGTCACCAGTGGAGGTACGACGGTGGAGAATCTCCACCGGCCGGGATTTGACGAGCATTCTTGAATATAGCCCTTAACAAGGCAGCGCGGACCTGCAGGGGGGCGGCGGGGGGGGGGGGGGTAAACCTTGGTGCCGGTCAATTAAGCCTCTGCTGCGCCTTCCTCACGACCTTCTCTTTGCCTGTGTGCGAGTCGTGCAGTGTTTACCAAATCCTCTCCCGATCGTGAGCCTCGAGTAGCAGGAGTTGTAAACAGAAAACAAAGTAATCAATAACATGTCTTCAGCCAGGCAGCGACGTGTGCGATCAACGTGGGAAAACACACAATAGAGGAAAGTCACAAAGGACTCCATCATAACAATGCGTGTGTTTCCATAGACAGTTTGATTCAATTCCTCGACGCTGACGAAGACTCAGACTGACATTGCAAGCGACGTCATCCTCCTGAGGCTCACGTGATTATTGTGACGCAAACCGTGCACTGCCACACTCAGGCACGCGGACGCAGGAGGGTTTGACTTGATGGTGATGTTTAGTGTACATCCAACGCAGATACGTTCATGTCACAGCTTCCACGGTGAGGGATTGTTGAATGGGTGGTGTGTGCCGGTGTCGGGGGCGCGGTGCTGGTGGCGCCGCTGGGTGGGTGTCGCCGCTCCCTGCCGCTCCCTTCACTCACCACAACGTTTGCCTTCCTGCAGTCACGGAAACAGATAATCGAGGCGGAGGAGGAGGGAGGCGGTGGTACAGCACCACTTTGCTTGCTAGGATACTGTTATCGGTGGCCGTTGGCGCGCGCTTCACAGGGTGTGCAGGCGAGGCGAGGCTCAATGAGGCGCGAAGACGCAGGGAACTGCGGGGAAGTGAACAACTCACTTTGAGGGATGGGAGTGCAGGGAGGCGGTGCTGATGGCGTGTGTTGCTTGCCGCGGCGTGACCTTGACGACGCCTGGCTGCTGCTGGGGACAAGGCATTACAGAGAGAGAGAGAGAGAGAAGAGAGAGAGAGAGAGAGAGAGAGAGAGAGAGAGAGAGAGAGAGAGAAGAGAGAGAGAGAGAGAGAGAGAGAGAGAGAGAGAGCGAGAGAGAGAGAGAGAGAGACGAGAGAGAGAGAGAGAGAGAGAGAGAGA
>JACEEZ010021770.1:737464-777464 GCA_016584305.1 Chionoecetes opilio
GTCTCTATGCACATTCAAGCCTCCACTTGTGTCTCTATGCACATTCAAGCCTCCACTTGGGTCTCTATGCACATTCAAGCCTCCACTTGTGTCTCTATGCACATTCAAGCCTCCACTTGGGTCTCTATGTACGTTCAAGCCTCCACTTGGGTCTCTATGTACGTTCAAGCCTCCACTTGGGTCTCTATTACGTTCAAGCCCCACTTGGGTCTCAGAACGTCAAAGCCTCCACTTTGGGTCTCTTGTACGTTTCAAGCCTCCATGGGTCTCTATGTACGTTCAAGCCCACTGGGCCCTCTAGTACGTTCAAGCCTCATTGGGTCTCTATGTACGTTAAGCCCCCACTCGGGTCTCTATGTACGTCAAGCCTCCACTTGGGTCTATATGTACGTTCAACCCCTACTCGGTCTCTATGTACGTTCAAGCCCCCACTGGGGTCTCTATGTACTTTCAACTCCACTCGGTCTCTATGTACGTTCAAGCCCCCACTCGGGTCTCTATGTACGTTCAAGCCCCCATTTTGGTCTCTATGTACTTCAAGCCTCCACTTGGTCTCTATGTCGTTCAAGCTCCACTTGGTCTTATGTACGTTCAAGCCTCCACTTGGGTCTCTATGTACGTTCAAGCCTCCACTTGGGTCTCTATGTACGTTCAAGCCTCCACTTGGGTCTCTATGTACGTTCAAGCCTCCACTTGGGTCTCTATGTACGTTCAAGCCCCCACTCGGGTCTCTATGTACGTACGTTCAAGCCAAAAATCGGGTCTATGTACGTTCAAGCCCCCACTCGGGTCTCTATGTACGTACGTCAAGCCAAATGGTCAGTACGTTCAAGCCCCCACTCGGGTCTCTATGTACGTACGTTCAAGCCAAAAATCGGGTCTATGTACGTTCAAGCCCCCACTCGGGTCTCTATGTACGTACGTTCAAGCCAAAAATCGGGTCTATGTACGTTCAACCCCCCACTTACTGCTGCCTTAAGTTCCTTTGGCGTGGCGGCAACTTGTATAGCCTCCAGTATACGTGCAGATTGTATAAAAAGGAAGCATGGATCGTATCTCCACTACCTGTATGATATTATTAGGCGTATGAAATCATTAGTATTCAGGGCGGCTCTGCATGCCCCTTGAGGCCCGTTCCATAAAGCACCCCCTTGGCAGCCTGAGGAAGGAGACGCAATAACCGTAAACCAGCGGCGCGGCAAGACGTACTTGACCATATACCGCACCGCCGTCGCCTTTAGGAGGGCGAACCACCTTGAGCGAGGCGACAGTGCAGTGAGGGAAGCAGGGGCGACAGGGGAGGGGGTAGAGGAGGCAGGGACGGCAGGGGAGGGGGTAGAGGAGGCAGGGGCGGCAGGGGAGGGGATAGAGGAGGCAGGGGCGGCAGGGGACGGGATAGAGGAAGCAAGGGCGGCAGGGGAGGGGAAAGAGGAGGCAGGGACGGCAGGGGAGGGGATAGAGGAAGCAGGGGCGGCAGGGGAGGGGATAGAGGAAGCAGGGACGACAGGGGAGGGGATAGAGAAAGCAGGGACGAACTGTTATACACACAATTGTTAACAAGAGTGTATAAAGTAACCTCCAATTATCTCAAAGACAACATAAACAGAAGAAGCCAGCCAGGCGATGATCATGAGAGTCAAGCAAGAGGAAGAAACACAGCGAGGTATTGGCTGCCGCGTCGGTGCCTTCAGCTCGTGTCCGCGGCCCATGTTTTGCGGACAGTGACGCCACAGAGTGAAACTAGGGGTGGGGGGGCACTCAGTAGAGCGCATACCTCCGCCCGAATATTTCATCAAATATAGTATATATATATATATATATATATATAATATATATATAAAATATATATATATATATATATATGCACTCAGTATGAACGCATACCTCCGGCCGAATATTTCATCAATTGGTTGCCATGGCAACAATTGTCAATAGATTTCATCCAAAATTAAATCAGTTCTTCCTTATACCAAATAGACTTGGTATACCGAGTTTGGTCCAAATCTATTGGTAACTTTTCGAGAAATCCTGTACACTAACAGACAGACAGACAGACAGACAAACAGATCGGGGTGGAAACATAACCCCTCCAACTTCGTTGCCGGAGGTAAAAATGCGCCCCTTAAGAAGGAAGTGACGCCACAGATGGAAAAAATGCGCCACTTAACAAGGATGTGGCGCCACAGAGGGAAAAAACGCGCCACTTAACAAGGAAGGGGCGCCACAGAGTGAAATAAGGCGCCACTTAACAAGGAAGTGGCGCCACAGTGAAAAAACGTCCACTTAACAAGGAAGTGGCGCCCCAGAGGGAAAAAACGCGCCACTTAACAAGGAAGTGCTGCCACAAAGAAAAAACGTCCACTTAACAAGGAAGTGGCGCCACAGAGTGAAAAAACGCGCCACTTAACAAGGAAGTGGCGCCAGTGAAAAACGCGCAACTTAATAAGGAAGTGGTGCCACAGTGAAAAAACGCGCCACTTAACAAGGAAGTGGCGCCACAGAGAAAAAACGTCCATTTAACAAGAAAGTAGCGCCACAGTGCAAAAAACATCCATTTAACATCAAAGTGGCGCCACAGAGAAAAAATGTCCACTTAACAAGGAAGTGGCGCCACGGAGTGAAACTAGGGGGGGGGCACACTCAGTAGGGCGCATACCTCCGCCCGAATATTTCATCAAATAAAATATATATATATATATATATATATATATATAATATATATATATATATATATATATATATATATATATATATATATATATATATATATATATATATATATATATTATACACTCAGTATGAGCGCATACCTCCGGCCAAATATTTCATCAATTGGTTGCCATGGCAACAGTTGTCAATAGATTTCATCCAAAATTAAATCAGTTCTTCCTTATACCAAATAGACTTGGTATACCGAGTTTGGTCCAAATCTATTCGTAACTTTTCGAGAAATCCTGTACACTAACAAACAGACAGACAGACAGACAGACAGACAGACAGATCGGGGTGAAAACATAACCCCTCCAACTTCGTTGCCGGAGGTAAAAACGTCCATTTAACAAGGCTGTGGCGCTCACCGATGGACTGTGAGGAAGCCGCTAAAGAAGTATCGGAGAAGCGAGGAAAAAGGAACAAAAACAAGAGATGAGGAATGTGACGTCTGTATATCATGTTGTGGCAGAGGAATCGGACGTGATGGAAAGGCCTGAGATCCACAGCAGCGCGATGGACCATGAAGACCAGGAGAGGGAAGAGACAATGGAGCGAAAGAATGAACAGGCTGGAAAAAGCGGACGAGGACGAGAAGACAAAAGAAAAAGAAGCAGGAGAAGGAAGGAACACAGAGGAAAAGAATCATTAACAAAATACCAGCAAGGGAAACTGTGAATGACAAATGACATCAAGATTGAAGACTGAAATATTCTCGATCACTTGGAGCCGGAAAAGTCATTAGTAAAAAGGAGACAGTCAGTCAACGGCGATTTGATTGAAAAACAAATGATATTGAATACAAAGGCCATAGTCGAAGGCCAAAGAGCCATGGTTGGTGTAAGCGACAACCCCCTCTGGCCGTGGTTCATCCCGGGCTTGGTGGGATCGGCACGCGGATCACCACACTGCAAACCTTGGAGCAGAAAGCTGATATGTCCCTCGTTATCTTCCTCTCCCCCCTTTGAAAGGCAACCTGTGGAACAAAGTCTTCAAGTTGAGGCTCTGCAGGAACATGATGGACCTACACAAACAACACACACAAAAAAAGACACCACACCCCCACACACCCGCACATCAACTATTGATCCACATTAGTAGTGAATATTTACTTAGACACATTCTAGGGACGCTCTGATTATAGGAATCAAAGCGGCTAGCCTATTATAAGCACATAAATTCACATCTCTCTCACCCCCCCAAAAAGCGCTCCTAGCGGGTCTCTCTCGGCCTCGTAATCGTCTCTCTCGTCAGTCTCTCGCGTTCTCCAAAAAAGAAAAAAAAAAAAAAATCTCTCAGTAATCCTAAACGAACAGCGCGGTGGAATAAAAACTTAAACCAAAATTACAACACACCAGGGGGGGGAATAATCAGGGCACGGGCACGCCACCGGCCCGCCCAGGCCCCGAGAGCCCGCCGCCCGCCCCAGTACCGCTGAGAGAGCTACAACACGGCGAGACACAAGCCTGCAATGTCAAGCATTTAAAGAGAGGAGATCTGATTGTTCGAACGGAGAGCCGTGCAAGAGGAGGGAAAGGCGGGAGAAGAGAAATGATGACATATCTCTTTCTCGTACCAAACACTTTGAGAGAGAGAGAGAGAGAGAGAGAGGGAGAGAGAGAGAAGAGAGAGAGAGAGAGGAGAGAAGAGAGGAGAGGAGAGAGGAGAGGGGGAGAGAGAGAGAGGAAGAAGAGAGAGAGAGAGAGAGAGAGAGAAGAGAGAGGAGGAAGGGAGAAAAGAGACGCAGACAAGAGAAGCGGACGGAGAGAAGTAAACACGATCACGTTACTCGTAAATACTCTGTAAATATAAAATAAATACTATACTGCTATGAATAAAATAAATTCGAAGCCTTATAACAAAACTTTAGACTTTTTCATTCACGTCTTCTTCTACGGACATATTTTTAGATTTTCTCCATTTTTATTTCTTACTTCAAAATGTGTTGAGTTTTTCTTTCAGGAGTAAGTGCATGAGGAGGCTATATTGTGCTGTTCCGAAATATTTATCATTCTCTCTCTCTCTCTCTCTCTCTCTCTCTCTCTCTCTCTCTCTCTCTCTCTCTCTCTCTCTCTCTCTCTCTCTCTCTCTCAGCAGGTCCCAGACGCAAGGTATTAATTAAGACGTAAGGTAATATTAGAACGTGAGTGTGGCCGCCGCGTCCTATCCTGGTGCGCGATCGATCACCTCAGGTCTCGCCGCGGCTCTCCCGGCGAAGGGCGGCCAAAGGTTAGAGCTCCTGCCCCCGCCTGACTTTTTGTACGTAGTGTAGTGACGAGGCCTACTAGTGTGTCTGTACGAGTCTGTTTGTGTATGTACGAGTCTCTGTTTGTGTCTGTAAGAGTTTGTGTGTTTGTGTATGTACGAGTCTCTGTTTGTGTCTGTAAGAGTTTGTGTGTTTGTGTAAGTCTTTCTTTCTGTTTGATTGTCTCTGTACGAGTCTGTGCTGTCTTTCTGTTTGTGTCTATACGAGTCTTTGTTTGTAATTGTACGAGTTTGTGCGTTTGTGTCTGTACGAGTTTGTCTTTCTGTTTCTGTCCATACGAGTTTGTCTGTCTGTTTGTGTCTGTACGAGTCTGTTTTTCTGTTTCTGTCCGTACGAGTTTGTTTGTCTATACGAGTCTGTCTATCTGTTGTGTCCGTACGAGTTTGTTCTGTCTTTCTGTTTGTGTCTGTACGAGTCTGTCTTCTGTTTGTGTCTGTACGAGTCTGTCTCTCTGTTTGTGTCTGTACGAGTCTGTCTTTCTGTTTGTGTCTGTACGAGTCTGTCTCTCTGTTTGTGTCTGTACGAGTCTGTCTATCTGTTTGTGTCTGTACGAGTCTGTCTCTCTGTTTGTGTCTGTACGAGTCTGTCTCTCTGTTTGTGTCTGTACGAGTCTGTCTATCTGTTGTGTCCGTACGAGTTTGTCTGTCTATCTGTTTGTGTCTGTACGAGTCTGTCTCTCTGTTTGTGTCTGTACGAGTCTGTCTCTCTGTTTGTGTCTGTACGAGTCTGTCTTTCTGTTTGTGTCTGTACGAGTCTGTCTCTCTGTTTGTGTCTGTACGAGTCTGTCTATCTGTTGTATCCGTACGAGTTTGTCTGTCTATCTGTTTGTGTCTGTACGAGTCTGTCTCTCTGTTTGTGTCTGTACGAGTCTGTCTTTCTGTTTGTGTCTGTACGAGTCTGTCTCTCTGTTTGTGTCTGTACGAGTCTGTCTATCTGTTGTGTCCGTACGAGTTTGTCTGTCTTCTATTTCCTGTCATACGAGTTGGCTTCTTTTGTGTCTGTACGAGTCTGTCTCTCTGTTTGTGTCTGTACGAGTCTGTCTTTCTGTTTGTGTCTGTACGAGTCTGTCTCTCTGTTTGTGTCTGTACGAGTCTGTCTATCTGTTGTGTCCGTACGAGTTTGTCTGTCTTTCTATTTCTGTCTATACGAGTCTGGCTTTCTGTTTGTGTCTGTACGAGTCTGTCTCTATGTTTGTGTCTGTACGAGTCTGTCTCTATGTTTGTGTCTGTACGAGTGTGTCTTTCTGTTTGTGTCTGTACGAGTTGTCTGTCTTTCTTTCTGTCTATACGAGTCTGCTTTCTGTTTGTGTCTGTACGAGTCTGTCTCTATGTTGTGTCTGTACAAGTCTGTCTCTGTTTTGTGTCTGTACGAGTTGTCTTTCTGTTTGTGTCTGTACGAGTTGTCTTCTGTTTGTGTCTGTACGATTCCGTTGTGTCTGTACGAGTATCTGTTTGTGTCGTACGAGTTGTTGTCTGTTTTTCTATCTTTGTTGGTCTATACGAGTCTGTCTTTCTGTTTGTGTCTGTACGAGTCTGTCTCTCTGTTTGTGTCTGTACAAGTCTGTCTCTATGTTTGTGTCTGTACGAGTGTGTCTTTCTGTTTGTGTCTGTACGAGTGTGTCTTTCTGTTTGTGTCGGTACGAGTCTGTCTCTCTGTTTGTGTCTGTACGAGTCTGTCTCTCTGTTTGTGTCTGTACGAGTCTGTCTCTGTTTGTGTCTGTACGAGTCTGTCTTTCTGCCTGTGTCTGTACGAGTCTGTCTCTGTTTCTGTCTGTACGAGTCTGTCTTTCTGTTTGTGTCTGTACGAGTTTGTCTGTCTGTTTGTGTCTGTACGATTCTCTGTTTGTGTCTGTACGAGTATGCCTTTGTGTTTGTGTCTGTACGAGTATGCCTTTGTGTTTGTGTCTGTACGAGTATGCCTTTGTGTTTGTGTCTGTACGAGTATGTCTGTCTATTTGTGTCTGTACGAGTGTGTGTGTTTGTGTCCGTACGAATTTGTCTGTCTATTTGTGTGTGTACGAGTCTGTCTTTCTGCTTGTGTCTGTACAAGTCTTTCTGTGTCTGTACGAGTCTGTCTTTCTGTTTGTGTGTGTACGAGTCTGTCTTTCTGTTTGTGTGTGTACGAGTCTGTCTTTCTGTTTGTGTGTGTACGAGTCTGTCTTTCTGTTTGTGTGTGTACGAGTCTGTCTTTCTGTTTGTGTGTGTACGAGTCTCTCTTTCTGTTTGTGTGTGTACGAGTCTGTCTTTCTGTTTGTGTGTGTACGAGTCTGTCTTTCTGCTTGTGTCTGTACAAGTCTTTCTGTGTCTATACGAGTCTGTCTTTCTGTTTGTGTCTGTACAAGTCTTTCTGTGTCTGTACGAGTCTGTCTTTCTGTTTGTGTGTGTACGAGTCTGTCTTTCTGCTTGTGTCTGTACAAGTCTTTCTGTGTTCTTAGCAGTCTGTCTTTCTGTTTGTGTCTGTACAAGTCTCTGTGTCTGTACAGGTCTGTCTTTCTGTTTGTGTGTGTACGAGTCTGTCTTTCTGCTTTGTCTGTACAAGTCTTTTCTGTTTGGTCTGTACGAGTCTGTCTTCTGTTTGTGTCTGTACAGTTGTCTTTCTGTTTGTGTCTGTACGAGTCTGTCTTTCTGTTTGTGTGTGTACGAGTCTGTCTTTCTGTTTGTGTGTGTACGAGTCTGTCTTTCTGCTTGTGTCTGTACAAGTCTTTCTGTGTCTGTACGAGTCTGTCTTTATGTTTGTGTCTGTACGAGTCTGTCTTTCTGCTTGTGTGTGTACGATCCGTTGTCTGTCATGCTTTTGTTGTGTTGTACGAGTGCTTTGTTTGTTTACAGTGCCTTTGTGTTGTGTCTGTACGAGTCTGTCTTTCTTCTTGTGTCTGTACAGTGTTTTCTTGTGTCTGTACGAGTTTGTCTTTATGTTTGTGTGTGTACGAGTCTGTCTTTCTGCTTGTGTCTGTACAGTCTTTCTGTGTCTGTACGATTTGTCTTTCTGTTTGTGTGTACGAGGTCTGTCTTTCTGTTTGTGTGTGTACGAGTCCTGTTTTCGTGTGTGTTGTCTCTGTTTTCTGTTTGTGTGTGTACGAGTCTGTCTTTCTGTTGTGTGTGTACAGTTGTCTTTCTGTTTGTGTGTTACGAGTCTGTCTTTCTGCTTGTGTCTGTACAAGTCTTTCTGTGTCTGTACGAGTTTGTCTTTATGTTTGTGTCTGTACGAGTCTGTCTTTCTGTTTGTGTCTGTACGAGTCTGTCTTTCTGCTTGTGTCTGTACGAGTCTTTCTGTGTCTGTACGAGTCTGCCTTTCTGTTTATGTCTGTACGAGTCTGTTAGCCTGTTTGTGTCTATACGTGTCTCTGTTTGTCTGTACGAGTCTGTGTTTGTGTCTTTACGAGTTTGTCTTAATGTCTGTACGAGTCTGTACAGCCCCAATGCTAGCAATAACACCCTGCCAATAACAGGAACAACAGCACAAAACAAGAATAACACAATCAATAACAGCAATCACAAAATACCAAAAATAAAACAAAATAAGAATAAACTGTCCATTATTATTCTATTCCTTCTATATTTATGTATCTATCTATGTACCTGTGTATCTATGTATCTATCTATGTATCTAAGTATCTATGTATCTATATATCTATCTCTGTATCTAAGTATCTATCTCTGTATCTATCTATGTATTTAAGTATCTATATATCTATCTATATATCTATCTCTGTATCTCTGTATCTATCTATGTATCTAAGTATCTATATATCTATCTCTGTATCTCTGTATCTATCTATGTATCTAAGTATCTATATATCTATCTCTGTATCTCTGTATCTATCTATGTATCTAAGTATCTATATATCTATCTCTGTATCTCTGTATCTATCTATGTATCTAAGTATCTATATATCTATCTCTGTATCTCTGTATCTATCTATGTATCTAAGTATCTATATATCTATCTCTGTATCTAAGTATCTATCTCTGTATCTATCTATGTATCCAAGTAGCTATATATCTATCTCTGTATCTATATATCTATCTATGTATCTATCTATGTATCTAAGTATCTATATATCTATCTCTGTATCTATATATCTATCTATGTATCTATGTATCTAAGTGTCTATATATCTATCTCTGTATCTATGTATCTATCTATGTATCTATATATGTATCTAAGTATCTATATATCTATCTCTGTATCTATATATCTATCTATGTATCTATCTATGTATCTAAGTATCTATATATCTATCTCTGTATCTCTGTATCTATCTATGTATCTAAGTATCTATATATCTATCTCTGTATCTAAGTATCTATCTCTGTATCTATCTATGTATCTAAGTATCTATATATCTATCGCTGTATCTATGTATCTATCTATGTATCTATCTATGTATCTATCTAAGTATCTATCTAAGTATCTATCTATATATCACCTAACCTTTTTTTCATATTTTCATATGTAATTTCCCTTTCGACCTTTTAGTTTATTACTTTATTTTTGTATTTACCGTTCCTGACCTTTTGTTCCATTCTCTCTCTCTCTCTCTCTCTCTCTCTCTCTCTCTCTCTCTCTCTCTCTCTCTCTCTCTCTCTCTCTCTCTCTCTCTCTCTCTCTCTCTCGTTCGCTATTATGTATCTTAAGGAACGAGTGCGTAATTTTTTTCTCGGTGAAGATGGTTTATGCAGATTTCAGTTAATATTTTGTTCAGTTTTTATGTATTTTCTTATGCTGTATATTCTCTTCTAAGGTTCATCTGTTTAATCTATCAACATTGTTTTCCTAAGTTACGTATTTTCTGTTTTGTGTTCTCTACTCGCAGGTTTTCTTAATGGTTCTCTCTTGATTTCTTTCTTAATCTTACTGTGGTGCAGGCTGTATACATGGAGGGTCGCCAGGGACTCACCGAGGGCCAGGAGGGACAGAAGGTGGGCGAGGAGGAACATCAGGCCCCGGGGAGACACGTGTGGGGCGGGGGATTACACCCTCACTGTGGCCGGGAGGGAGGGAAGGGCCGCTTATTCATCACTACCATCAGTGTCACGGGGTTGGTTATTCAGGCACCGTTCACTGTCTTCTAACCTTAATAACAACGTATATGATATCCACCACTTCCACAAAACTTCACTATTTCTTTGTTTTTTCTACCACATTGGATTGTCAGATACGTAGTTTATTCTATGAGTATATCCATCAGAGTGAGTGTGCCAATGTCTCCGTTTTTCTTTAGTTTAGACATTCGTGGGTGGTTTACCTGGCCACGCGTATACTAAGGTGTTGTGGAGCAGGGGTTATAAGGCCAGGGAGTCCAGGTGAGGGGTGAGGGCGAGCAGAGAGCAGTGGCACGGCGCGGCACTCCCTCCCCGACGGTGCCAGCAGCCCGACTGAAGTTACTGAACTGACAACTGAACCCTCGCCACGCCTGCTCTCTCGGCCGGCACTCACACTCACTCCAGCTGACTCCAACCCTCCACTGACTGGCTCACCCCTCGCCCCCTCCTCCCTTCGCTCTGAACTTCCAGCCCTTCCATGCCTTCCAACTCGCCCCCTGCCACTCTAAACGCACCTACCATGCCTTCCAACTCGCCCTCTGCCACTCTAAACGCACCTTCCAAGCTCTGCAACTCGTCCCCTGCCACTTGAACGCACCTTCCATGCCTTCCAACTCGCCCCCTGCCACTCTGAACGCACCTTCCATGCCTTCCAACTCGCCCTCTGCCACTCTAAACGCACCTTCCAAGTTCTGCAACTCGTCCCCTGCCACTCTAAACGCACCTTCCATGCCTTCCAACTCGCCCCCTGCCACTCTAAACGCACCTTCCATGCCTTCCAACTCGCCCTCTGCCACTCTAAACGCACCTTCCAAGTTCTGCAACTCGTCCCCTGCCACTCTAAACGCACCTTCCATGCTTTCCAACTCGCCCTCTGCCACTCTAAACGCACCTTCCAAGCTCTGCAACTCGTCCCCTGCCACTCTAAACGCACCTTCCATGCCTTCCAACTCGCCCTCTGCCACTCTAAACGCACCTTCCATGCCTTCCAACTCGCCCTCTGCCACTCTAAACGCACCTTCCAAGCTCTGCAACTCGTCCCCTGCCACTCTGAACGCACCTTCCACGCCTTCCAACTCGCCCCTGCCACTCTAAACGCACCTTCCATGCCTTCCAACTCGCCCTCTGCCACTCTAAACGCACCTTCCAAGCTCTGCAACTCGTCCCCTGCCACTCTAAATGCACCTTCCATGCCTTCCAACTCGCCCTCTGCCACTCTAAATGCACCTTCCAAGTCTGCAACTCGTCCCCTGCCACTCTGAACGCACCTTCCACGCCTTTCAACTCGCCCCTGCCACTCTAAACGCACCTTCCATGCCTTCCAACTCGCCCTCTGCCACTCTAAACGCACCTTCCAAGCTCTGCAACTCGTCCCCTGCCACTCTAAACGCACCTTCCATGCCTTCCAACTCGCCCTCTGCCACTCTAAACGCACCTTCCATGCCTTCCAACTCGCCCTCTGCCACTCTAAACGCACCTTCCAAGCTCTGCAACTCGTCCCCTGCCGCTCTGAACGCACCTTCCACGCCTTCCAACTCGCCCCTGCCACTCTAAACGCACCTTCCATGCCTTCCAACTCGCCCTCTGCCACTCTAAACGCACCTTCCAAGCTCTGCAACTCGTCCCCTGCCACTCTAAACACACCTTCTATGCCTTCCAACTCGCCCTCTGCCACTCTAAACGCACCTTCCAAGCTCTGCAACTCGTCCCCTGCCACTCTAAACGCACCTTCCAAGCTCTGCAACTCGTCCCCTGCCACTCTAAACGCACCTTCCATGCCTTCCAACTCGCCCTCTGCCACTCTAAACGCACCTTCCATGCCTTCCAACTCGCCCTCTGCCACTCTAAACGCACCTTCCAAGCTCTGCAACTCGTCCCCTGCCGCTCTGAACGCACCTTCCACGCCTTCCAACTCACCCTCTGCCACTCTAAACGCACCTTCCAAGCTCTGCAACTCGTCCCCTGCCACTCTAAACGCACCTTCCATGCCTTCCAACTCGCCCTCTGCCACTCTAAACGCACCTTCCAAGCTCTGCAACTCGCCCCTGCCACTCTAAACGCACCTTCCACGCCTTCCAACTCGCCCCCTGCCACTCTAAACGCACCTTCCATGCCTTCCAACTCGCCCTCTGCCACTCTAAACGCACCTTCCAAGCTCTGCAACTCGTCCCCTGCCGCTCTGAACGCACCTTCCATGCCTTCCAACTCGCCCTCTGCCACTCTAAACGCACCTTCCATGCCTTCCAACTCGCCCTCTGCCACTCTAAACGCACCTTCCATGCCTTCCAACTCGCCCTCTGCCACTCTAAACGCACCTTCCACGCCTTCCAACTCGCCCTCTGCCACTCTAAACGCACCTTCCAAGCTCTGCAACTCGTCCCCTGCCACTCTAAACGCACCTTCCATGCCTTCCAAACTCGCCTCTGCCACTCTAAACGCACCTTCCAAGCTCTGCAACTCGCCCCTGCCACTCTAAACGCACCTTCCACGCCTTCCAACTCGCCCCCTGCCACTCTAAACGCACCTTCCATGCCTTCCAACTCGCCCTCTGCCAATCTAAACGCACCTTCCAAGCTCTGCAACTCGCCCCTGCCACTCTAAACGCACCTTCCACGCCTTCCAACTCGCCCCTGCCACTCTAAACGCACCTTCCATGCCTTCCAACTCGCCCTCTGCCACTCTAAACGCACCTTCCAAGCTCTGCAACTCGTCCCCTGCCGCTCTGAACGCACCTTCCATGCCTTCCAACTCGCCCCCTGCCACTCTAAACGCACCTTCCATGCCTTCCAACTCGCCCTCTGCCACTCTAAACGCACCTTCCATGCCTTCCAACTCGCCCTCTGCCACTCTAAACGCACCTTCCAAGCTCTGCAACTCGTCCCCTGCCACTCTGAACGGTGTGAACGGTCCATGCCTTCCAACACACATTGAAAGAGAGAGAGAGAGAGAGAGAGAGAGAGAGAGAGAGAGAGAGAGAGAGAGAGAGAGAGAGAGAGAGAGAGAGAGAGAGAGAGAAGAGAGAGAGAGAGAGAGAGAGAGAGAGAGAGGAGAGAGAGAGAGGAGCGAGAGAGAGGAGGAGAGAGAGAGAGAGAGAGAGAGAGAGAGAGAGAGAGAGAGAGAGAGAGAGAGAGAGAGAGAGAGAGAGAGAGAGAGAGAGAGAGAGAGAGAGAGAGAGAGAACAGACCAGCAGAGAGACACACAGACACTGTAGCACCACACACACACACACACACACACACACACATACAGACAGTGTGTTGTCCCAATACCTGCCATGTTAAGCGACCTTTAAGAGAGCCGAGGAGACGCCACCCACACCACCTTCCTCCCATCATCACCCATCACCAGTCCCTTCTTCACCATTACTCCGGTCCTTGCCCTCGCCTCCCTCACCTCACCACACCACACCTAAACAGGCCTGAGGGCGGGGATGCGAGGGTGCAGGGGTGGGGGTGGAGGGAGG
Organism: Chionoecetes opilio; assembly: GCA_016584305.1. Classification (NCBI taxonomy): domain Eukaryota; kingdom Metazoa; phylum Arthropoda; class Malacostraca; order Decapoda; family Majidae; genus Chionoecetes; species Chionoecetes opilio. The sequence continues at coordinate 750,948 of JACEEZ010021770.1, forward strand.
GAAAAGGGGGCGTCCTCTCCCCATCCACCCACTAAGCTTAATTTCCCCGCTAGCCTCAGGGACGCTCTGATCGAAGCCGCCTTCATTATCTAAGTGTCAAAAACAATCAAACAAGACGTAGCGATGAAGACCAGACATCCCTTCCAAGCTTGATCGCGCATCTTTCCCTCAGGACCAAAGACTCTGTACTGTGTTTACAAGTTTACAAGTTTATTACAGCAAAGGGGAGGGGAGATTACATGGAAGAGGGGTTGTACAAGGATTTAAAAAAACACAGAAACACAGATATACAGAACAAGGATAAAAAGTTGCCGGGCGGTCTGTACCATGACATGTGTTCTCAAGGTCGTGCTGTCTTCTGAGTGGGGAAACACAAATATTCTTTATAACGTGTGAACAGGAAGAGGATTTCATTCAGTAATAGGAAGAGATTGACCCAGAGTTACTCGTTTTAGGAAAGGTGTGAACTGTTACTCTGCGTTTATGCTACATCATTATACTTATCAATGTATCACGTACTTTGCAGCTTCTTTGTCTTAATCTACAGTCATCAATCAATCAATCATTGGGGGAATACGCCGGGGGGCGCATCGCCTCGCCCAACCTACGACGCCACTCCCGGGGGTCACCACGCGCGAGTCCCCATGCAGGCTCCCTTCCCATACCAAGCAACTCTCGACAGGAAACATCAACTTGCCCCAGCCACGAGCCTTGTGGACGCCCCTTGACCTCCTCCACGCCGGATTGTCTCTTACAGATACAACACGGTGGGAAGGATCGGTTTCAGGGTAGCGTGCCACATGCCCATATAGCTGAAGTTGGCGCTGACGGACTATGCAGATAATTATAATAGGCCTCGATTCAGTTTTACGGTGCAATCGCTGATTTGACACGTAATCATCCTAGTGATACCCCATGATTCTGCGAAGACACTTATTACCAAAGTCATCGATTCGCCTCTTCAAGTCGCTATTTAGTGTCCATGTCTCACAACCATAAAGTAAGACAGGGATCACAAGCGACTTGAAGATCCGGATCTTTGTCCTCCTGCACAGGTACCGACAACGCCAAATACTCGTGCTGAGCGAGTCCATAACACCGTGGGCTATGCCAATCCGCCGTAAGACTTCTTGAAGGGACCCGCCATCATTATGGACTGCGCTACCAAGTTATGTAAAACTTTCCAAGATCTCAATGTCCTCGCCGTACGCATGAACAGACTGTACTGTTTCATCTAGTAAACCTCCAAACACCTGGACTTTGGTCTTGAGCCAGGAGACCTCAAGTCCCACAGGCTTTGCCTCCTCGTGCAGCGCCTCGAGAGCCATCACCAGGACCTCCAGCGACTCAGCAAAGATTACTGCATCATCAGCAGAAACAAGATCAATGATCTTGGTGTTGCCGAGGGATGCTCCACAATTGCTTTGGTCTACAACTTTGCCCAATACCTAGTCCATACAAGTGTTGGAAAGTGATGGGGCAAGGATGCACCCGGTGCATCCTTGCCCCATCACTTTCCAACACTTGCACCTTTGCCGCACTCCTGTATTCACAGGAAATAAGCTGGATACACCTCCCCTGTGAAGATACTTCACAGCACTCTCAGTCCCAGAGTGCAGACCATTCATCAAACTAATAGTCCTTGCAGGAATCCCGCAAAGTCGCAGAAGATCCCAGAGTGACTCACGATGCACTGAGTTAAACGTCTTCTTGAGATCAACAGAGGCAGCAAGCATCCCCTGTCGAAACTCACGTCGGCGTTCCACCAGGAACGTCGACGTTGAAACAGAACGACAGAAACTTAATCTACATGTAAGTTTGTTAATGAATACACTCGTGCATCTTAAGCAGAATTCCTAACCTTGTCTTCCTTCATAAAAAACTTCTCTGCTAAGTCTTCTTCTTCTAAGCCTCTGCACTACTACATGTCATGGGGATGTTTATAATGTTGTCATCGGCGCCACATGCAAGCCCAGCCAGGCGCGTGTTTGCCTCCCGTCAGTCACCTCACAGCGAGGACTAACTTGATCCCAGTCACGGCGCCGCAAAACAGACTCAAGTGAAAACAACGATGAAAGACAAACAGGAATCAAAACAGACACGAATCTTGCAATAGTTTGTTTCCTAACAACAAAATCTTAAAATTGATATTGAAGGAAACATTGGTAAAAGCTACACCTTAACCATCAACACCACCACCTTAGCCACCACCACCACCACCATCACCATCACCATCACCATCATCACCACCAAAATCATCAACACCACCACAATCATCAACACCACCACAATCATCATCACCACCACAATCATCACCACCACCACAATCATCATCACCACCACAATCATCATCACCACCACAATCATCACCACCACCACAATCATCATCACCACCACAATCACTATACGAAGAGAATTCCATTGTAAGCAACACACACACACACAGAGAGAGAGAGAGAGAGAGAGAGAGAGAGAGAGAGAGAGAGAGAGAGAGAGAGAGAGAGAGAGAGAGAGAGAGAGAGAGAGAGAGAGAGAGAGAGAGAGAGAGAGAGAGAGAGAGAGAGAAACATTTGCCACACAACACCCGTCCCAGCCATTCCTGCAGCGTGTGCGTCATGCCGTTCATCGTGGCCGAGGTATATACACTTTGTGCCTTGCCAGCCTCCCAGGGGTGGCGGTGACCCATCACGGTGATGAATACCGCACTCCCTCACCACCACCGCCGCCACAATGAGGCCTGGACGCCAGGCCGAGGCAAGGGGACGCCAGGCCGAGGCAAGGTGGGCTGTGGCGGGGCCTCACCTCACCTCGCCTCGCGTGGACGGCGGCCACAAAGGCAGAGCGGTGCATTGTTGTTATCTGTCGGGTGGGTTGTTTGCTTGAATACTAGCTATTGACACACATAGAGAGACACACACACACACACACACACACACACACACACACACACACACAACACACACACACACACACACACACACACACACACACACACACACACACACACACACACACACACACACACACACACACACACACACACACACACACAAACACACACACACACACATACGCGTCTTTACCGCCTGAACGGTTTGTTGTGTTGAGAGCGTCCTGCGCCATTGTGGTCCCGCGTTCGATCCCTGGCTCTGCTCATTCCCGGGGAATTTCCACATAGAAATACGGGCGGTTACTGTCCCCCTTGAGCAAGGGGATGGGTGTGTGTGATGTGTGAGGTCCCAGCAATACCCAAAGATCGGTAATAATGAGCTTCAAGCTCGTACCGGGAGGGTGAAACTGGCGATCGCGAGTCAGCTCGCGTGGTCATGACCATGGGTGATTGACACACACACAAAATAGAGAGAGAGAGAGAGAGAGAGGAGAGAGAGAGAGAGAGAGAGAGAGAGAGAGAGAGAGGAGAGAGAGAGAGAGAGAGAGAGAGAGAGAGAGAGAGAGAGAGAGAGAGAGAGAGAGAAGAGAGAGAGAGAGAGAGAGAGAGAGAGAGAGAGAGAGAGAGAGAGAGAGAGAGAGAGAGAAGAGAGAGAGAGAGAGAGAGAGAGAGAGAGAGAGAGAGAGAGAGAGAGGAGAGAGAGAGAGGAGAGAGAGGAGAGAGAGAGAGAGAGAGAGAGAGAGAGAGAGAGAAGAGAGGAGAGAGAGAGAGAGAGAGAGAGAGAGAGAGAGAGAGAGAGAGAGAGAGAGAGAGAGAGAGAGAGAGAGAGAGAGTTTTTTCCTTTCAAATCAGCAACTTTGCCCATTAGTAATCAGGAATCACACAACAGTTATAATGAGACAAGACATGACAAATCAGTGTTTCCTCAGGTATCATTATATTGTCACGATACGAACAATGAACGCCAAAGAGACAGCTTAGCGAGTGCCCGGCAAGCGTTGATCCGATGACCCGGTGATCAATAACCGCGCTGGCACACATGGGCGCGGCAAGGGTCCTGCAACGCCCCGAGCCACGATACAGGTTACTACGCCCACACCCTGCACGTGCTGTACCTCGGGGGCCTCCGTGCAGCGTGGGCAGCGCGGGGCGGGGCGGAGCGGTGACTGACGCGCCACCATGTGCACCACCACAAGCCCAAGAAACCAATCATGTGAAAAGCTTGAACATGATGGTGCGATGTTTGGTATTGGCTGGTGTGTTGGTGTTAGCGGTGGTGTGTGATCGGGCAAGGCTGTGTTTTTGGTGTTAGCGGTGGTGTGTGATCGCGCAGGGCTGTGTTTTTGGTGTTAGCGGTGGTGTGTGATCGCGCAGGGCTGTGTTTTTGGTGTTAGCGGTGGTGTGTGATCGCGCAGGGCTGTGTTTTTGGTGTTAGCGGTGGTGTGTGATCGCGCAGGGCTGTGTTTTTGGTGTTAGCGGTGGTGTGTGATCGCGCAAGGCTGTGTTTTTGGTGTTAGCGGTGGTGTGTGATCGCTCAGGGCTGTGATTTTGGTGTTAGCGGTGGTGTGTGATCGCGCAGGGCTGTGTTTTTGGTGTTAGCGGTGGTGTGTGATCGCGCAGGGCTGTGTTTTTGGTGTTAGCGGTGGTGTGTGATCGCGCAGGGCTGTGTTTTTGGTGTTAGCGGTGGTGTGTGATCGCGCAGGGCTGTGTTTTTGGTGTTAGCGGTGGTGTGTCTTCGCGCAGGGCTGTGTTTTTGGTGTTAGCGGTGGTGTGTCATCGCGCAGGGCTGTGTTTTTGGTGTTAGCGGTGGTGTGTCTTCGCGCAGGGCTGTGTTTTTTGTGTTAGCGGTGGTGTGTGATCGTTCATTGCTGTGTTTTTGGTGTTAGCGGTGGTGTGTCATCGCGCAGGGCTGTGTTTTTGGTGTTAGCGGTGGTGTGTCATCGTTCATTGCTGTGTTATTGGTGTTAGCGGTGGTGTGTGATCGCGTAGGGCTGTGTTTTTGGTGTTAGCGGTGGTGTGTCTTCGCGCAGGGCTGTGTTTTTGGTGTTAGCGGTGGTGTGTCTTCGTGCAGGGCTGTTTTTTTGGTGTTAGCGGTGGTGTGTGATCGCGCAGGGCTGTGTTTTTGGTGTTAGCGGTGGTGTGTGATCGCGCAGGGCTGTGTTTTTGGTGTTAGCGGTGGTGTGTGATCGCGCAGGGCTGTGTTTTTGGTGTTAGCGGTGGTGTGTCATCGCGCAGGGCTGTGTTTTTTGGTGTTAGCGGTGGTGTGTCATCGTTCATTGCTGTGTTTTTGGTGTTAGCGGTGGTGTGTCTTCGCGCAGGGCTGTGTTTTTGGTGTTAGCGGTGGTGTGTCATCGTTCATTGCTGTGTTTTTGGTGTTAGCGGTGGTGTGTGATCGCGCAGGGCTGTGTTTTTGGTGTTAGCGGTGGTGTGTCATCGTTCATTGCTGTGTTATTGGTGTTAGCGGTGGTGTGTCATCGCGCAGGGCTGTCTTGACCTGTCCTGCAGCAAAGGAAGGAAGCAAGTCACAAGACACAAGCTCGTGCCTCGCTGCACAAGACTTTCTACTCATTCTCATCCCTATTATGTCCATCTCTCTAATGCAAGAGTTAACCAGTATCTTCACTCTTTCATCCCTTTCACTGGTAAACTCTGGAACTCTCTTTCTGTTTATATTTTTCCACCTTCCTATATGACTTAAACCTTTTCAAGAGAGGAGTAACAAGACACCTCCCGAACTAAATTGGCCCACCTCCTTTTCTTTATTCTCTTACTGTCTTCTTTATAGGGACTGGCAATGAAGCGGACTTTTTGTTACTTCTTTTTTTTACCCTTGGCCAGTCATTTGTGGTGTAAAAAAAAAAAAGTCAAGTCACAGTCAAATCCCTGATCTCACTCGTAAGTTGTGAGTCCTCGAGGAGTCCAGGCGACGATTGTTCTCGTCATGGACAGAGTTGCTGAGCTTTGAAAAGTCTTCTTTGTCTTGTCCCAAAACCCATTTCAGGAACCTATTTCATGAAGCTAAACGTAATTGCTTGTCAATGCTGATGGTAAAAGATCGATGAATTAATATTGGTGAAGTCATCTCCTTGTCGGCATTAATAATGATTTCATCCTCACAGCCTGACGACCATCTCCATCCTCCTTGCTACCTCCCTTTCCTTCCTTCTCAATGCCTCCCTCCTTCATTCCTCCCTTTCCTCTCCCTCCTTCTGACCTCCTTTTCCTCTCCCTTCAAATATCTCCTTCTGACCTCCCTTTCCTCTCCTTCCAAATATCTCCTTCCTTCCTCCTTCTTACCTCCTTTTCCTCTCCCAAATATCTCCTTCTTACCTCCCTTTCCTCTCCCTCCAAATATCTCCTTACCTCCCTTGCCTCTCCTCAATGCCTCCCTACACCACCTCCCCTCTCCACAACACTACTCTAATCTAACTCACTTATAACTCCCTATATTTCATACTTACCCACCTCGCTATATACCCTTCGTACTTCATCTATTCATTACGTGTCCTCCCTCCATAGCAAACCTCCTGTATCCATGCCCTTCATTCTCTCCTCCCTCGATTTCTCTGACGTCTTCTCTCCCCATTTAAAAACCCTATACCTCACCCTGCCCTACCCTGCCCTATTCACACGCCTCTACTACCACCCTATACCTTACCCTGCCCTACCCTGCCCTATACACACGCCTCTACCACCACCCTATACCTCACCCTGCCCTACCCTGCCCTATACACACGCCTCTACCACCACCCTATACCTTACCCTGCCCTATACACACGCCTCTACCACCACCCTATACCTTACCCTGCCCTATACACACGCCTCTACTACCACCCTATACCTCACCCTGCCCTACCCTGCCCTATACACACGCCTCTACTACCACCATGTCCGCCTCACCTCATGCCCCCATTTCACTCTACCATTTCTCGTTCGTCCAAGTTTTCTCCTCCTACTCCTTCCTGCTCTGCTCTGTACACTCACTAATTTCCATGTTTAACGCGCTTAAAAAGACACTATAAAAAACACATTATGTCTGTCGTATTATGTCTGTCTTATTCTCTCTCTCTCTCTCTCTCTCTCTCTCTCTCTCTCTCTCTCTCTCTCTCTCTCTCTCTCTCTCTCTCTCTCTCTCTCTCTCTCGCTTATATATATATTTATATATATATACGTATTTCCTGGAATTTATGTAGCTGGTGCGTCTGCCAGAATTTCGATTTTAGAAGACAGTTTACTTTCGTTATGCAAATAAAAAGAATAAAGAAGAAATCCAATACTCTGTTTTTTTAACGAGGTGAAAAATCCTGACCCCTTGTTGTTTACTGACTGATATTTGATACCAGAAGGGAATACTAGGGTTCTTCTTTATTTCAGCTGTATTTGATCATATTTAACCATATTATCAGGTAAACATAGGCAGAGTTTTTAGCATGAGACCTTGATTAAATGGATTTTTCGCCTCGTTAAAGAAATAGACTACACTTGGGTGGTGAGTGAGCCAGGACTTTCAATGCTAATGTTTGTTTATCCATCAGTGTTTATTGCGTGGCGGCAGCACGTCAGCTAGATGGGTTGTCTGTTGTGAATAAACCAGAATATTGTGTTGTAATACCCACCATCAGCCTGTGTGTGTGTGTGTGTGTGTGTGTGTGTGTGTGTGTGTGTGTGTGTGTGTGTGTGTGTGTGTGTGTGTGTGTGTGTGTGTGTGTGTGTGTGTGTGTGTATTCATCTAGTTGTATTTTACAGGGCCAGAGCAATGCTCGTGTGGCCCCGTCTCCATATCAACATTTTTATATCATTCATCCTTAGTGCTTTGTGTTGGCCGAAGCCAGCACCCCGGAGAGCAGGTCACAAACCCCGGCCAACACCCGGTACCCATTCACTGCTGGGTGGACAGGGGCTCGGGTTTTAAGGAAACCCATCTGTTTCCGCTCCGCGCGGGGATCGAACTCGGGACTTCTCGGTTGTGAACCGAGCGTGCTTCCCTAAAACCACGGAGTACCCCGGAGTGTGTGTGTTGTGTGTGTGTGTGTGTGTGTGTGTGTGGTGTGTGTGTGTGTGTGTGTGTGTGTGTGTGTGTGTGTGTGTGTGTGTGTGTGTGTGTGTGGTTTTGTGTGTGTGTGTGTGTGTGTGTGTGTGTGTGTGTGTGTGTGTTGTGCGTGTGTGTGTATGTGTGTGTGTGTGTGTGTGTGTGTGTGTGTGTGTGTGTGTGGTGTGTGTGTGTGTGTGTGTGTGTGTGTGTGTGTGTGTGTGTTGGTGTTTGTTATCTCTGCTGTGTGTGTGTGTGTGTGTGTGTGTGTGTGTGTGTGTGTGTGTGTGTGTGTGTGTGTGTGTGTGTGTGTGTGTGTGTGCGTGTGTGTGTGTATGTGTGTGTGCGTGTGTTGTGTGTGTGCGTGTATGTGTGGTGTGTGGTGTGTGTGTGTGTATGTGTGTGTGTGTGGTGATTTGTGAGTGTGTGTGTGTTGTGTGTGTGTGTGTGTGTGTGTGTGTGTGTGTGTGTGTGTGTGTGTGTGTGTGTGTGTGTGTGTGTGTGAGTGTGTGTGTGACGTGGTTGTTCTGGTGTTAAGTAAGAGGCTCCCCACCGCGGCCTCCCTCCAAACACTTCTGCACTGGCGTCCTACATACGGCAACGCCACAACGCCAGCCTCGCAGATATACTCATTCCTTGCATTCACTCCTTCCCGGTCTTCCCCTCCCTCAGTAAGCGAGCCGCGTTCTGTAATTAAGCCTCAAAGTCAGCGTAAATCCGTGGCTGTGAATGACGCACGAGCTCCACTTTAGCAAGGCCGTAATGCCATTTTCTTACCATTTTACTGTCCTATTCATTTATCTTTTTCGGCACACACCACCACCACGAGTCTGGCTCTCGCCTCTGTACACTCGGACAGGGCTGTTTCTTACTATATGAGAACTAGGCGGCTGCACAGGGCCCCCGAAGCCACCAAGGGGCCCCCAAGCTGCCATTATTTGCTTTTTTTTTAAGAATCTAGTCTCTTTTCCTCTTAAAGTGCACCAGATTGAAGCATTTAAATATTTAAGGCGTGTCCCCGAACCACCTTAGAGGGCTTGGAATCCCCTCATCAAAGGTTTACAAAATAGGGCCCCAAACACCTTTTCGCACAGGGCCCCAAAAGGCTAGAAACGGCACTGCATTCGACAGTCGTTACCGCGGAGACGAGCTGTTATATCGCCTTGTTTCCAGCCCACAACCAATGTCGATGTCGAGGCAAATCTTGTCCAGTACTTTGCTGACAACCACTACACGGCCTGCTACACGGCCTGCTACACGGCTTGTTGTGTTAAGCCCGGTTCCCACCTTCCCGCTTGTACGGCCGCCATACAACAACAAAGACGTCACAATGACGTCACAACAAAGTCTACCGCACCGCCGTACAGCTGTACGGCCGCCGTACAAAGTTAAATTCAAGTCATCTCTCCCGCTCGGCGGTGTCCGCTCGAGCGGAGTTGCCAACTGTGCCCAGTTACCACAAATACCACTCAAGCGGTGATGATGGTGACGTCATTGTTGAGCGGTGTTGTTGTAAGACGGCCGTACAAGCGGGCTGATGGGAACCGGCCTTTATTGTCGTGACGTCACCGTGACGTCACGATGACGTTACCTCGTCTCTCTCCCGCACGCTCTATCATAAAACATTGCAGTATAAAACCGCCTTGCTTTCCTTACTTCCTCCCTTTTGTACCCCATGACACACCTATTACTCCCTTCACTATATCCCCCTTCACTCCCTGCCCTACCTATATAGCGCTACAATCCCTGACAACAACGCTATTGCAACGGTCACTGATAATAAATATATTTTAAATCAGACCTTGGAAACAGCATTATTTTGATATTGCAAAACTTAGTTACGTATAATGTTCTATAAATTGTGGCACCACCGCTCACGCATTCTGGAAAAAGCCGCCAAAAGATTTGGTAGCTCCGAATCTTGGAGTCTGGGGACGCACGTCTCTCAGGGTCACACAAGCAGGAAGTGACGTCACGGTGACGTCACGGTGACGTCACGATGACGTCACGATAACAAGACGCACGTAGACTACGTACAGCAAAAACGTGTAGTGTGAACCCCGCCTTACTCACACAACACACCAGGCAAGTGCACGTTTAACACTGGCTACAAGGCTCCTCAGACTACCTGCCTATTCAAGATCCCTCGCTAGTGTCTTTCCCTCAACGAGTATTTCCCGCGACGTTACGACACAGGAAACTTTTCATCAATACTCTCTCTCTCTCTCTCTCTCTCCTTTTAACTTGGCTTCATCAGTCAAAGCATTAAACTATACGTGTAAGATCATGATATAGTTTAAGCTATCTTAATTAAGGCTGACACATGCAACCCTTACTCTCTCTCTCTCTCTCTCTCTCTCTCTCTCTCTCTCTCTCTCTCTCTCTCCTCTCTCTCTCTATATATATATATATATATATATATATATATATATATATATATTGTATGTGTATGTGTGTGTATGTGAAATTGTGTATATATAAGCAGCTTGTATATAATAGTATACGAATAGTATCGTATGTGCAATATTCTAATTTTCGTTGTATTGTCTATGTCATATATGTGTATACTTAGTTATGTATTATACATATTTCTTAGTATATACAGTATATAGTCATTGTGGGAATTACGGTTGGGTAGAGTAGCCTTATAATATATTAGGCCTAATAAATGACTCTGTCGGCACTAATGAATGAATTTACAGGTCTGTATAAGAGCTTCGGCGCAACAGACCGAGCCTTAACAAAAAATATTATATGTACTCATAAGTTTTACCAATGTATTGAATGGGCCAATAAATGTATCAGTATCAGTACCTCTCTCTCTCTCTCTCTCTCTCTCTCTCTCTCTCTTCTCTCTCTCTCTCTCTCTCTCTCTCTTCTCTCTCTCTCTCTCTCTCTCTCTCGTCTCTCTCCTCTCTCTCTCTCTCTCTCTCTTTTAACTTGGCTTCATCAGTCAAAGCATTAAACTATACATGTAACATCATGATATAGTCTAAGCTATCTTAATTAAGGCTGACACATGCAACCCTTACTCTCTCTCTCTCTCTCTCCCCTCTTGACTCAATCTATTCTAATTAACATGGGTCCTATTAAGAGCTCAGGCTCAATGGACCCGGCTAACATGTACTTATAGATGCATTATTTGTACTGTGTGTACAAGGGCCAAATAAAAATGATCAATTATATAAAAAATGTATTAATTATTATCAATTCTCTTCCTCTCTCTCTCTCTCTCTCTCTCTCTCTCCTCCTCTCTCTCTTCTCTCTCTCCTCTCTCTCTCTCTCTCTCTCTCTCTCTCTCTCTCTCTCTCTCTCTCTCTCTCTGCGTCCAGTAATCCAGTAATACTTCCACTGCCTTGCCAACTCTCCCTCGCCACCTTCTCTATACATGCACAGTCATTGCTTCTTTCCCCTATAATCATCCTCTCACTATTCACTTCTCACATATTATCCGCTCTCCCTTCCGCCATTACCATATCTCTTTTATCTATAACAGAATCCTTAATTCCCTTCTTCTCTTCACTCATTAGTGGGGCTTCACACTTTCGCCGCGCACAACTTTGCCACAAAATCGCCACAGTTTGAGAAGCATTCTGTAATTCACCGTCACGGAATGGACGCCGTAATTTCGAGGCACCAAAACATAGTAGTCTGGTTTCCTTCGCTCTGTGATGCGTTGGTGGCGGTGAATCGAGGTACACAGTTCACGTGTTGATTAGACTATACTAATATAATGAAGTACCTGCCACCCACTAGAGAGTAATTAATTAATGTTTAAGTAGGAATTATCCATGACAGCTTTGTGTGCAGGTATGTATATGAGCAGGGGCGTTTCTTACTATATATGCGAACTACGCGGTTGCACAGGGCCCCCGAAGCCACCAAGGGGCCCCCAAGCTGCCATTGTTTTTTTTTTTATATAAACTTTTTTTTATTATTTCTTTAAACATCACAAAGAATTGACCAAAGGCACAAAAAAGTGGCAACACAAAGCCCGCTTAATTGCCAGTCCCTATAAAGAGGACAGTAAGAGAATAAAGAAAGGGGGGTGGGCCAATTTAGTTCGGGAGGTGTCTTGTCACTCCTCTCTTGAAAAGATTTAAGTCATAGGAAGGACTGGAAGGTGGAAAAATAGAAACAGGAAGAGAGTTCCAGAGTTTACCAGTGAAAGGGATGAAAGAGTAAAGATACTGATTAACTCTTGCATTAGGAAGATGGACAGAATAGGGATGAGAATGAGTAGAAAGTCTTGTGCAACGAGGCCGCGGGAGGGGGGGAGGCATGCAGTTAGCAAGTTCAGAAGAACAGTGAGCATGAAAATAACGGTAGAAGAGAGCAAGAGAAGCAACATTGCAGCGGTGATTTAAAGATTGAAGACATTCAGTCAGAAGAGGGGAGTTGATGAGACGAAAAGCTTTTGACTCAACCCTGTTTAGGAGAGCTGTATGAGTGGATCCCCCCAAACATGTGAGACATACTCCATACATGGGCGGATAAGGCCCCTGTAGAGAGCAAGCAACTGGGAGGGAGAAAAAAAAGGACGCAGACGCCACAGGACACCTAACTTCTTAGAAGCTGTTTTAGCAAGAGATGAGATGTGAGATTTCCAGTTCAGATTTTTAGTAAAGAACAGTCCTAGAATTTTCATTGTAGAAGAAGGAGACAGTTGAGTGTCATTGAAGAAGAGGCGATAGTTATCTGGTAGGTTTTGTCGAGTAGATACGTGAAGAAATTGGGTTTTTGAGGCATTGAACAAAACAAGGTTTGCTTTGCCCCAATCAGAAATTATAGAAAGATCAGAAGTTAGGCGCTCGGTGGCATCTCTCCGTGAATCACTTAGTTCCTGTTGAGTTAGACGTCTAATAAACGACGTTGAAAAACTAGTCTCTTTTCCTATTAAAGTGCACCAGATTTATGCATTTAAATATTAAAGGCGTGCCCCCGGACCACCTTAGAGGGCTTGGTATCCCTCCACCGTAGTTTTACAAAATAGGCCCCAAAACACCATTTCGCATAGGGCCCCAAAGGCTAGAAACGGCACTGTAGCCCTATATGAGAATAACTAATGGCACAGACAGCCTTAGTCCCGCCCGCGAGGCCATGACAACCCGTCCAGCGCGGGCCCCCTCACTGCATGCCGGCTTGGCCACTAGCTGCGGACAAGGGGAGGGCAGGTAACAAGGCGATGAAGAATGCTGCAGTGGACTGACGAGCAAGGAAATGGTGGTAACAACAACTATTATCATCATCAGGGCTTTGCCACCACTGAGCCTCGCCAGCCACCGCCTCCCCTCCCCTGCCCTGTACTTCATTCCTTCATGACATTGACATACAACACTGTCTTTCATAGGTCTCACACAGTCACACCTTCCCCTCTATCATAAACAGTGTTGTATATCTTAAAGTAATCGTCCAGACCATTTCATCATTCCTGATTTAATGTAGTAAAAATATAGCCATTATCGAATATATCAACAATATGTTGTCACGTTTAGCATCCAGTCAGCCGTTTTTAAATTATAAGCAATCAAAATATGTAAATTCCCCGAGCTTCAAAAACACTCCTGACAGCTTTAAATAGTTGATAGCAGACGACGCACCATGGCTTGATGACGTCACGGAAGGCATCGCCCCACTCCCGCGGCAAGACTGAAGCATGTGAACACAAACAATAAACAAAGTACTTGAAGAATTTGGGTGTTTCTGATACACTTTTTGCGATATGGTATATACCTGCATCCTTTACGGGTGCAGCAAGAAAGCTGTGCCTTTCCAGAGAAGTTTGCACACGTTTCCAAATGATACGGGCACGAACAATGTGTGGAGAAGGTTTGTGCGTCGGACGAAGTGAGGTTGTGTCCCCTAATGTGACGTCATCAGCAATAGACGCGCGGCGGCTGGAACGGGCTGACTTTTTGCCGCGCTTTTTACAAAAGTCGTGTTTTTACGGAAATGAGGCGTGGAAATTAATTATATTTTGTGGATTTGGTGTTTTGAATGAACATTCAACATACTTATGCAAAGAAAAAATGGGTCTGGACGATTACTTTAAGAAGTAAAAACCTGAACACTCAAGTGTTTCTGCAACTTGCCGATTAACCAGAGTAAAAAAAGCATCACCATGAATCTTCCATGTGTTTCCTTCCCCACAGGAGGCGAGCCGACCTTGAACAACATAAGAACATAAACATAATAAAATAAGGAAGCTACCCGTGAGACTAGGCCATGAGACCTCCTCGTGGAAGTTCCTGTAACATGGTCTGTGTACTCACCCCGGGGACCAGGCCGCAGCAGCACACGCCAGCCTGGGGCGGGAGGCTGACGGCCACACCTTTCCTGATAGAAAACAACAACAATAATAATATCATAATGCCTGATGCAATGGAACTTTTAAGTATTAAATGAAGAGTGATAATTATCAGCATTTATATTACATTACATTAATAAATGTAAAATAAATCTGTAGCATATTACATTAATGAAGAAATAAATGCGTGAATACGTGCAGCAGCAGCTTAATTAATCTAAATGTAGATATTATTACCATGAAGTCTCTAGTCATAGTGTTGGTGCACCTTGAAGCGAGCGCGGGCGTAAAGCAGCCTGTGTTTGCATGGGTGGTGGTGAGTTGTGTCTAGCGAGGCATGGGTGGTGGAGAGCAGGAGTCTCCGCGGCATACAGATGTCCCGCACTCTATTGGAAAGCCAAATATTCTCCTCTAAGTAATGAATCAGGAGTCATTCAGGAACAGCCGCTCTAACCCCGCCGCCTCTCGTGTTAGAGTCGAACGGCTGCTCAAGTGACGTATTTCCCTGAAGAACCTATCACGCGGAAGGCGGGCGGCATTGGAAGTGTAGAACGCGGTCTTACTACGTATATCCCGCCGGCTGGTGCTGCTGCTTAGTGGTATTAGAGGTGTTTCATGAGGACGCGTCTGACGTGATATGGTCGCTGCTGGGTATTTTGAGGCAGGGCAGCTGTGGCATTGCGTGGCGGGTATGGGGCAGGCAGGTGTCGCTGGGTGGTTAGGGGGAGGCGGTTGAGCTTAGCTGTGCTAGGTGGGGGCAGGCAGGTGTGGCTCGCTGTAGGTGGGTATGGGCAGGGTGTGTGGTAATGATGGACTGGGTTTGGGGACGTGGCAGGTGTGGCTCGCTGTGGCTGGGTATGGGGGCAGGGCAGGTGTGGCTTGCTGTGGCTGGGTATGGGGGCAGGTGTGGCTTGCTGTGGCTGGGTATAGGGGCAGGTGTGGCTTGCTGTGGCTGGGTATAGGGGCAGGTGTGGCTTGCTGTGGCTGGGTATAGGGGCAGGTGTGGCTTGTGTGGCTGGGTATAGGGGCAGGTGTGGCTTGTTGTGGCTGGGTATAGGGGCAGGTGTGGCTTGCTGTGGCTGGGTATAGGGGCAGGTGTGGCTTGCTGTGGCTGGGTATAGGGGCAGGTGTGGCTTGCTGTGGCTGGGTATGGGGCAGGGTAGTGGCTTGCTGTGGCTGGGTATAGGGGCAGGTGTGGCTTGTTGTGGCTGGGTATAGGGGCAGGTGTGGCTTGCTGTGGCTGGGTATAGGGGCAGGTGTGGCTTGCTGTGGCTGGGTATAGGGGCAGGTGTGGCTTGCTGTGGCTGGGTATAGGGGCAGGTGTGGCTTGCTGTGGCTGGGTATGGGGCAGGGTAGTGGCTTGCTGTGGCTGGGTATGGGTCAGGGCAGGGTAGTGGCTCGCTGTGGCTGGGTATGGGTCAGGGCAGGGTAGTGGCTTGCTGTGGCTGGGTATGGGGGCAGGGCAGGTGTGGCTTGCTGTGGCTGGGTATGGGCAGGGTAGTGGCTTGCTGTGGCTGGGTATGGGTCAGGGCAGGTGTGGCTTGCTGTGGCTGGGTATAGGGCAGGTGTGGCTTGCTGTGGCTGGGTATAGGGGCAGGTGTGGCTTGCTGTGGCTGGGTATGGGGGCAAGGCAGGTGTGGCACAGGTAACACTCGGTATGGCCCTGTCTGGCTAAGGTTTTCGTCCTATTCATAAGATTCTGGTTCTTGTCTCGCCTCGGGATAAACTTGAAGCTAAATCAGAATTCCTGGAACGCTGTGTGGCCGCCAGCGTCTTGCCCCCCCACACACACACAGGCCTTTCTGATTCTTTTTTTTTCTTTACCAACAAAAGCATCTACCATTACTTCCACTACTACTACTCTACCACTACTGCCACTACTACTATTACTACTACTACTACTCTACCACTACTGCCACTACTACTATTACTACTACTACTACTCTACCACTACTGCCACTACTACTATTACTATTACTCTACCACTACTGCCACTATACTACTACTACTACTCTACCACTACTGCCACTACTACTATTACTACTACTACTACTCTACCACTACTGCCACTACTACTATTACTACTACTACTACTCTACCACTACTGCCACTACTACTATTACTACTACTACTACTCTACCACTACTGCCACTACTACTATTACTACTACTACTACTCTACCACTACTGCCACTACTACTATTACTACTACTACTACTCTACCACTACTGCCACTACTACTATTACTACTACTACTACTCTACCACTACTGCCACTACTACTATTACTACTACAACTACTCTACCACTACTGCCACTACTACTACTACTCTACCACTACTGCCACTACTACTACTACTATTCCTACTACTACTTCTACTACTACTCTACCACTACTGCTACTACTACTACTACTACTACTACTAGTACTACTACTACTCTACACTACTGCCACTACTGCCACTACTACTACTACTACTCTACCACTACGGTCATTACTACTATATATGTATACTACTGCTACTACTACTATACTACTACTACTACTACTCTAGCACTACAGTCACTGCTACTACTACTACTGATGATAATAACAACAATGGTAATAACAATAACAATGTAATAATAATAATACATGATGATAATAATAATAGTGAAAATAATAATGAGGATAATAACAATAAGAACTAGGGGGGGGGGGGGGCACCCAGTACAGCGCATACCTCCGCCCGAATATTTCATCAAATATACGTATATATATATATATATATATATAATATATATATATATATATATATATATATATATATATATATATATATATATATATATATAATATATATATATATATATATATATATATATATATATATATATATATATATCATATATATATGCACTCAGTATGAGCGCATACCTCCGGCCGAATATTTCATCAATTGGTTGCCATGGCAACAGTTGTCAATAGATTTCATCCAAAATTAAATCAGTTCTTTCTTATACCAAATAGACTTGGTATACCGAGTTTGGTACAAATCTATTAGTAACTTTTCGAGAAATCCTGTACACTAACAGACAGACAGACAGACAGACAGATCGGGGTGCAAACATAACCCCTCCAACTTCGTTGGCGGAGGTAAAAATAACATGAAAACAAGAGGGGCTGTCAGAGTGCTCCACCCTCCTGTATTAATCAGTCATTATTCATCCCTTCGCCCCTTCCAAGCGAGCGACAACACGTCATTCACCTCTCACAGACAACATTCAACGGGAGAATATCAACGCCAACTCAGTCAGCGGCGAGCATTGCATCACCACAACTGTCATAATACTGCTGCACACGCGCTCAGGGGTACGTGGCCAACGCGCTCAGGGGTACGTAGCTACATCTCCAGCGGGGAAAAAGGATGCATGTAAATGAAAGAAGTGGATAGGGAGTGATTTCAGTGTTTTTGAGGTAAAGTGGAGGGGATATTAAGTGACTTATATGTAGATTAATGAATGAATAAAAGGATAAGTTCATGAATAAGGTGGAAGGCCTTTTACAGGACTAGAAGTATAGATAAATGAATAGAGAATACAACAGCGAGCCATAGGATACTTCCTTCGACACCTCCAACCCATCAATGTCTTTCTGGATACGCTATTTACCCCGTTCTCTTTGTGGATACGTTCTTTACACCATCCCTCAATATCCGCCTGTCCCTGTAAGCTGCAACGCCGACGAGACTGGACAAGGAATATATTTCACACTTTTATGACACTCAACGAAATATGAATCAAAGAAACACCAACATGCAAGGGAGAAAAGGATGAAATACACGATATGAGTTTCGATGTGAGGTCTTTCATGTAAGTGAAGGAACAAGCCTGCGAGGGGGCAAAGGCATGAGAGGGAAGGAAAATAACAGGAAATATTGAAGGATGCAGTGAGAGTGAGAGGAAGAGGTACGTGTGATGGAAGAGGCAGTGAGTGTGCCATGATCCGTGTGGTGTGACGCAGAACCCTGGCCCAGAGGGGGGAGTGCAGGGGCGAAGGCAGGTGCAGGTGGGGCAGGGGAATAACAGCGCCCCAGGTGTTCCGGTGACCTCGCCTTTCTTGGTAACAGAACAGTGCTCAGGCCCACGCCCGCTGTGTGTGTGTGTGTGGTGTGTGTGTGTGCGTGTGCGTGTGCGTGTGTGTGTGTGTGTGTGTGTGTGTGTGTGTGGCGTGTGGTGGCTCGTGTGTGTACTGTTGTAGGTGTTGTATGTGTGTGTATGTTATTGGTTGTATTACTTGTTTTGTTTGACAGTGAGCCAGTAATGAGTATTATCTGTTGGTCCCGTGTCTCACATGTCTAGCTATTTATTTGCTTTCCTTAGTGCTTAGTGTTGGGGGAAGCCACACCCCGGGAGGCGGGTCACAACCCCCGGCTAACACCCGGTACCCATTCACTGCTGGGTGGACAGGGCTCGGGTTGTAAGGAGACCGCCCAACTTTCTCCACTCCGCCCGGGGATATAACCCGAGAGTTCTCGGTTGTGAGCCGAGCACGCTGACCACTACACTATACGGAAGTGTGTGTGTGTGTGTGTGTGTGTGTGTGTGTGTGTGTGTGTGTGTGTGTGTGTGTGTGTGTGTGTGTGTGTGTGTGTGTGTGTGTGTGTGTGTGTGTGTGTGTGTGTGTGTGTGTTGTGTTATTCACCCATGGTCTTGTCCACGCGAGTCTGACTCGCGATCGCCAGATTCACTCTCCCGGAGTGAGCTTGGAGTTCATCACCGATCTTTGGGTAATGCTGGGACCTCACACACCACACACCCCATCCCCCAAGGGGATGTCAAGGTCCCATCTCATCTCCAACATCTCCATCATCATCGTCAACAATCCCATCTCAAGGGGGACAGTAACCGCCCGAGTTTGTCAGTGAAAAATCCACGGGAGCAATGAGGATTCGAACCGGTCTATCACACAATGGCAGGCCAGCGCGCTATCCACTTGACCATCGTTCACTGTGTGTGTGTGTGTGTGTGTGTGTGTGTGTTAGACTGTTGAGCGCAGTGTGTGTGTGGTGTGCTTTAAGGCAACACTACAGGCATTGCTAGTGTTTCATTATTGAACACAACACTTTTACGTATCCATTTTATACATTGGAGTGGATTGGTACTGTGTGTTCGTGTGTGTGTGTGTGTGTGTGTGTGTGTGTGTGTGTGGTGTGTGTGTGGTGTGGGTGTGGGTGGGTGGGTGGTGGTGGGTGGGTGGGTGGTGGGTGGTGGTGGTGGGGGTGGGTGGGTGGGGGGGTGGTGGTGGGTGGGTGGGTGGGTGTGGGTGTGGGGGTGTGTGTGTGGTGTGTGTGTGTGTGTGTGTGTGTTGTTTGTGTGTGTGTGTGTGTGTGTGTGTATACAGATGCGTGCGGTCAACCTGAAGTGATTCTACCCACTATTTATATTTACACTCTCTCTCTCCTCTCTCTCTCTCTCTCTCTCTCTCTCTCTCTCTCTCTCTCTCTCTCTCTCTCTCTCTCTCTCTCTCTCTCTTTAAGGGAATGTATTGTTCTTCTTTTCATCAACAATAATTACTATGGCCAAGGAGCTGCGGGGCTCGTGTTGTGTACGAGTAACATTTGTACAGTACGCGTAGTATATGTCCATTAACCCCTTGCAACCCAGAACGTAATTTCCATGGTAATTTGGGTACCATAAGACGATTATTAGTGAATATAAGCAATATCTTATAGATATGACCTGTTTAGTATCCTTGTCCACTAACTAATTTGGTATATTTAGTTACTTTTCGTAATTGTATGGCTCGACAACAGACAATTTTTTATAGCAAAGGAAAGATCTGGGCGTGAAGGGGTTAAGGTGGTGTGGGCGCCGTGGCTTCACATGGACAGTATTCCGCCCGACTTCCTTAGCAGGGAGGAGCGTTGAGCCTCACCATCAACCACCACGCGCACCACCCATCCCTGCACCTGCACACTGCTTAAAGCAATTGTTGGGTGTGCGAAGGTCAACTTGCAATGATATATGTTACGTGGAATCGGGTTACCCACCCCTAAAAGATATGGTAAGTTCTGTGCAACATAAGTTTTTCCATAAAATGTGGCAAGAGCGATCAACTTATGATGATGACCCACTGACGTTTGCAATGAAGTTATCTATGAATATGGACACTGTCACCGGTAGATTAATAAGGGAGTTTGTGGACAGTGAAGTCAAAGATTGTACTGTAGATATGCAATGTGTAAGATCGAGAATTTCAGACAGTAATTCTACGAGAAGAGTGACATAAAGAGATGAACCCTACTTTGAATGTGCATAATATTTACACTGATAGACACTTAGTTGATGAAAAGCATCGCCTGTCGTTTACACAGTTTAGGATAGGTGGGCATTGGCTAATATGAACTATAATATGACTGGAAGGTGGAATAGGAGAGGTCGCGGTCGCTTACCCTTGGATGAGCGACTGTGTGTATGTGGCCAAGTGCAGACTGAAAGACATGTGGTGGAACAGTGTACACTGACCCAACATGTCAGGGACATATACCAGGTCACTCTTATGGAACAGGTGTTTTCAAATAGATTTACCCTAGATGTGACCTGTAAAATAGTACACTGTATCTTGAGTGTGTATTACTGATGGCCAGTGCATATTCTATTCAATATTAATGGACTGCAATTATTGTGTATTAGTAATGATATAATAGTAATGATATTTTAATGCGGATAGCATTATATTGTAGTGTTAGTTACTAATTGCCAGCGTTGAGTTAATTTTACTTTTTGGACTACAGTTATAAAACTACATGTATAAGTATGTATATGTGTATTATGTTCTGCTGTGGTCAATAAAACTATCTATCTATCTATCACCAACCACCACACCTGCCACCACGCGCACCACCCATCCCTGCACCAACCACCACACCTGCCGCCACGCGCACCACCCATCCTGGCATCAACTCTCTCCATCACGTTAAGGGTGGAAGGTGTCGTGGCTGTGATGGAGCTCCGGTGCGGCGCTGCGAGGCGGCGAGGCGAGCAGTGAGGTGCAGGAACAATGGCAAGTGTTCCTGGGAGTAAGTTAAAGCTGTAATACAACTCCGGGCCGGGGCCACACGTCGCCCTGAGGGGGACGGGGGGACGAGAGAGCCCTCATCTCGCACTCGGCCGGGCTTGTGTTGCCCGGCGGGCGCTCCCTCGACCCTCGGGCCTCGAGGCGTCCTGCAGCAGCGTTGCCAGCACACATTGCACCTCAGGTACGCAGGCTCGCCTTCCACTATACACTAAATCACACATAAACGAGATCACGATTTTCTTGGCAAAGAATAAATCATGACAGTAAAGACTGGGAAGCACAGTATCCATGTCGACCTTATAACGTTAAATATTTTTGAAAATAAAACCCCTCCGCCCTGCCTTGCCTTGGCGTCGTGGAGGGCCATCAGGGAGCCACTCATGCGAGCAGCCACTAATGACGGCCCTGACGCAGCCTTCATACACACCACGCACAACAAACTGGTCCCGAGGATGAGGCCAACAACACTGATGCATGATGCCTTGCCGTGAGTCAGGCACACTTATCATGTGTGTTAATTAATAAGTAAGCAAGGCTACTTACTGCCCTGAGTACGGCGACTAAACGTATGATTTTCTTGGTATGAGCTTGAGCACACACTCATAAGTCACAGTGTGGCAGGAACGTACCCTCGGCAGCAACTCATGTCCCACGCCAGACAGAGGCGGCAGCTCCTGGCCGCCGCCCACAGTGCCGCGTCAGCCAGATAGAAGCGAGGCTTTCGTAATCGTGTCTTCGACGCACTGAATGTTAAACCACGGTTTAAGGACTCGATCCGCGGCGAGCCACCCTTCATCTGCGTCTTGTGCCACACTAATGCCGATATGATGACTAAACATGTATGGCGTTTTGGGAACATAATATGCACTCTTGTTCCCTGTGGTGCCTTGTGTGCGTGGATCAGCGTGACGTGAGTCCCTGGTGACGCCCAAACACTGCACTTCCTTGGTAATGGTTCTCCTTGGCACCGTTGTCCCGCTTACCACAGCCAGCTGGTATACCACAGCCAGCTGGTTCACCACAGCCATCTGGTATACCACAGCCAGCTGGTATACCACAGCCAGCTGGTTCACCACAGCCAGCTGGTACACACTGCACGGCGGGGATTGTGGTGGGTTGTAGCGAGGCCACCGTGAGAGAAGGCCTGATGAATCGATCGTGACGTCACACCATCTAGTTCTCACCGCTCCGCTCCCCGTACAAGTTTACCTACCTAATATAATGTTTATCAGTATAAAAGATATACTGTTATCTTCGGAAATGTTTGTTCTATAATATTATCAAATAAAAAAACGTAAAGCACACAAAAGAAATGCCATTATGAGACTTTCAAGAAATATGCATTAACTTAAAGTCTTCGCCATTTAATATTTTGCGAGAAAACTTTTTACATGGAGAATATCAATAGAAGCGGAATTTAATTAGCTTTCCATTGATATATTTCGTTTAGTGATAAATGAATTAGCAGCATGCATAAATTAGCGTTAACTAAATATAAATAATCATGAAATCGGGTAATTTCCTACCTAATATATGTTTATCAGTATAAAATATATACTGTTATCTTCGGAAATGTTTGTTCTATAATATTATTAAATAAAAAACCGTAAAACACACAAAAGAAATGCCATTATGAGCCTTTCAAGAAATATGCATGCATCGCCATTCAATATTTTGCGAGGAAACTTTTTACATGGAGAATATCAATAGAAGCGGAATTTCATTAGCTTTCCATTTACATATTTTGTTTTCTGATAAATGAATTAGAACTATGCATAAATTAGCGTTAACTAAATAAATAACCTCATCAGTCGGGAAAAATTACCCGATTTCATTTCCGATGTTATTTATTTAGTTAACGCTAATGTATGCATGGTTCTAATTGATTTATCAGAATACAAAATATATCAATGGAAAGCTAATTAAATTCCGCTTCTATTGATATTCTCCATGTAAATTTTTTTCTCGCAAAATATTAAATGGCGAAGAGTTTAAGTTAATGCATATTTCTTGAAAGTCTCATAATGGCATTTCTTTTGTGTGTTTTACGGTTTTATATTTGATAATATTATAGAACAAACATTTCCGAAGATAACAGTATATCTTTTATACTGATAAACATTATATAGGTAGGTAAACTTGTACAGGGCGCGGAGCGGTGAGAACTAGATGGTGTGACGTCACGGGCGATTCATCAGGCCTTCTCTCACGGTGGCCTCGGTTGTAGTGACCTGCAGGCCACGCTGGGCTTGGCCTCAAGGGTTATAGAGGCACCTCACCACCTCACGCAATTATAGTGAGTAGGTCATCACCAGGCCTGGTGAAGGCGCGTCCACGTGTTACTTCTCCACGGAGGAACACAGTCTTCTGGAAGCTCTGTGGCGGCCACGTCCCGGACACGTCGCCTCAGCGTCCCGAGCAGCGTGGGATTGTGTTCTTGCCGAACTTTAACTCCACACGTATAAGTTTTCTGTTATGGCGAAGAGATCCTCGCCCATCCCTGGGTGGCTGGTCATTGCTTGCGTGAGCCAGACGCCCTCCTGAGCACCGGGTCCCGGGGTGGCCCACCAGGGCCTTACAGGCCAAGGCCGAACCTGTACATTTTGGGGCCCGATGGCAAACAGATGCAGGCCTCGTGTTCTGACTCCTCCTTTGCCACACAAAACAAATCAATAATAATGGGATACTTTTGGAAACGAGGAGTTATTTTCCGCGTTTGAAACGACTGCCAGCTCTGACCGGCCGATTAACACAGTTCAAACTAGGGGGGGGGGGGGGCCCCACTCAGTAGAGCGCATACCTCCGCCCGAATATTTCATCAAATATACGTATATATATATATATATATATATATATATGCACTCAGTATGAGCGCATACCTCCGGCCGAATATTTCATCAATTGGTTGCCATGGCAACAGTTGTCAATAGATTTCATCCAAAATTAAATCAGTTCTTCCTTATACCAAATAGACTTGGTGTACCGAGTTTGGTCCAAATCTATTCGCAACTTTTCGAGAAATCCTGTACACTAACAAGACAGACAGACAGATCAGGGTGAAAACATAACCCCTCCAACTTCGTTGGCGGAGGTAAATATACTAATGAGTAAGACGTGTCACACGGAAATTACTGTACATTGTTTGAAAAATTGCGAGACCAGTAAGATAAATATTTAAGATAAAAAAGTCGAAATTTCCAATATATGGGCACAAAAACAATGCAAAGATTACAAGTGCTTGTCAAGACTTTCCTTGACAGCGGCAAAGAAGACCTCCTCCCTGCATATAAATGACTGTCACTTCGCGGTCAGCTCGGCCAGGGGTGCAAAAGGCGGCATTGTTTTCATGTGTACAAACCTAAGCGGGATCGAAAGCCATATAGGAAAGCAAGACCAAACATGTGCATACCTGTCGCTCGCGAGGCGCGTCAGTGATGGGTGTGCGGTGAGCGTGGGACACAGTGGTGCGGCGAGGCAAGGTTGGCGCGAGGAGGGAGTGACGGGTGGAGTGTGTGGAAGCTTGCTCAGGGTGGAGAGTAATGGACTGGACATAGGAGAGGCGGCGAATCGACAGAAGTGTTGCTGTTCATTCAAAACCAAACACTAATAATACCTGGGAGGCACTGATGCTAATGTTTAGTGGATGATGCTTAGCTTCCCGCTGCGCCACGCGGCCAGGCGCCTCCTCCATAACATTTATTGTGTGAGACATTGCCACAATGTGAACATTCGTCAATTTCCGAGAACTAGGCCGCCGTGTAAATAATGGAGGACGAGTGAGGCGAGAGTGTGCCGATAACCATTACATAAGTCAGCGCGGGTGACGACAACCCGCCGGGCGTCGCGCGCCATGTACCGTGTTGACCATTTATCTGGAAACTCCTGAACGCCGCACATTCCTGCCCACGGATGGCTGGCCCCCCGCGGTGATTTGTGTGTGGCAGCGATGACGGATGGCTCATTGATTACCCATCACCACATTCCTGCCTTGTGCATCAGGCGGCGGGGATGGGAGGGCGTGGGCGGCGGGGCAGCGCTACGGGACGGGGTGGCGGCACACTGCCGTGTGGGCGTGGGCGGCGGGGCACTGCTAAGGGGCAGGGTGGCGGCACGCTGCCGTGTGGGCGTGGGCGGTAGGGCAGCGCTAAGGGGCGGGGTGGTGGTGTCTGTATCCTTAGTAGCGCAGTCCATAATGACGGCGGGTCACGTCAAGAAGTCTTACGGAGGATTGGCATAGCCCACGGTGTTATGGACTCGCTCAGCGGGAGTATTTGGCGTTGTCGGTACCTGTGCAGGAGGACAAAGATCCGGATCTTCAAGTCGCTTGTGATCCCTGTCTTATTCTATGGTTGTGAGACATGGACACTAAATAGTGACTTGAAGAGACGAATCAATGCCTTTGGTAATAAGTGTCTTCGCAGAATCATGGGGTATCGCTTGGATGATTACGTGTCAAATCAGCGATTGCACCGTGAGACTGAATCGAGGCCTATTACCTGCATAGTCCGTCAGCGCCAACTTCGGCTATATGGGCATGTGGCACGCTACCCTGAAACCGATCCTTCCCATCGGGTTGTATCTGTAAGAGACAATCCGGCGTGGAGGAGGCCAAGGGGGCGCCCACAAGGCTCGTGGCTGGGGCAAGTTGATGTTTCTTGTCGAGAGCTGCTTGGTATGGGAAAGGAGCCTGCATGGGAACTCGCGCGTGGTGACCCCCGGGAGTGGCGTCGTAGGGTGGGCGAGGCGACGCGCCCCCCGGCGTATGCCCCCAATGATTGATTGTATCCATGGGATTATCCTCCTCGTTCGAATCTGATTCACGTATAGCACTTGCAATTGGAACATTTGGAACTGGGAGATCAGGACCATGTGGCACAGGCCTGATGGCAGAAGGTACGTCAGGATACCTGATTTTAGCTCGCGTTTTTACTGAATATCCTTTGATGTTAGTGAGGCAGAAGTAGCAGTCAGTACTGTGATCCTTTTGTTCACGCCAAACCATTGGGATGCCGAATGCCATGCCTGATGGCCGTTTTCCACGCATCCATTCA
Organism: Chionoecetes opilio; assembly: GCA_016584305.1. NCBI lineage: Eukaryota > Metazoa > Arthropoda > Malacostraca > Decapoda > Majidae > Chionoecetes > Chionoecetes opilio. The sequence continues at coordinate 777,283 of JACEEZ010021770.1, forward strand.
TTCAAGTGGTTCACACAGGGGTTGCATGCTACGTGAGGGGCCCACTTCTTATCTTGATCACCTATACGGCACTTGAAGTAATGCAGATAAGCTGCTTTAACATTTTTTGTAAGAGGTTTCTTCAGACTGTCAGGGATAAAAATTCCACATATGTAACAAAAACTGTCCGATGCATTCACACA
>JACEEZ010021770.1:782464-787464 GCA_016584305.1 Chionoecetes opilio
ATGACATGTAAGTAAGAGCATGACATAAAGAAGGCAGTAAGAGCATGACACGTAAGTAAGAGCATGACATAAAGAAGGCAGTAAGAGCATGACACGTAAGTAAGAGCATGACATAAATAAGGCAGTAAGAGCATGACACGTAAGTAAGAGCATGACATAAAGAAGGCAGTAAGAGCATGACATAAAGAAGGCAGTAAGAGCATGACATGTAAGTAAGAGCATGACATAAAGAAGGCAGTAAGAGCATGACATGTTTTCAAGCAGCACACAAGCAAAGTAAGACATGTTTGCACGCACTAAATGTTTAGGCCTCAAGGCTTCTAGGACCCGCGGCGTCCCAAACACCGTCGCTGCCTCGCTCATGACGCTGTAAAAAATAAATAGGGAAAAACTGGTTCACAAATAGGGTGGTAAATGATTGGAATGGACTCAGTCGTGGGGTAGTTAGTGCAGAGTCAATAGGGAGCTTTAAAAGGAGGCTAAAAAATTTCATGGAGGGGATGAAAGGTGGATGTAGGGAACTACCACTTGTAGGTCTCCCAGCCTCTTGTAGCTTCCTTATTTTCTTATGCTTGATCATTAAAGACACGTCATGCGAGAGGGAAACACGCAGGATGCACGTTATTGATAGACACACACAACAGTACACAGCCAGGCTAAGCACTCCTCCTTCCCTTCTGTATAGCGTCACACTCATAAAGAAACTGCCCAAATCATTTTTGGGCAATTTCTGGATTTTTGCCTACATCAATTCTTCATCCTGTGGCGCATCTATTGGTATAGTCGCCAATGTCATGTGTGGGGTGTGAGTGGTCTTAAATATAAAAGGATAAACAATGCATTGATATCAAAATTAAGAAAATGATGGGTTTTTTTTAATTTCCCGAAAAGTAGAAAAAATTACTTGGGCAGTTTCTTTATGAGTGTGACGCTGTGTGCTGTGGTGACGACAGGTCAAGGCACTTCCTACGCTGCCGTGACACACTACGTGAAAACAAAAGATATGTCATCACCATGGTTTCAAAAATGTTCGCTTTGTGAACTGAATTTTATCTGAGTATTTGATTCAGGCAGGCTGTACGAATACTTGATGAATATGAAACTAAAAGAAAAGTTAATTCTTTAATCCCACTCAACAAGGCCCAAGGGAGCGATGAACTCCAGTTCAATTACAAATCCAATCTAGCATCACTTCGAGTTTTGGAAAAAGGCGTGATGCCATTGATGAAAGCATCCCTGAAAAGGCTCAATAAAATACTGGCGTTATAAATCCCGCACATTGTTCACCAAGTCTACAATTTAATATTAACCTGAGTCACAAATCTTCCCTAACACTCCTTTCGTGTGAGTGATAAGGTGGGACTTATTATTTTTACATCACAAAGGACTGGCCAAGGGCGAAAAAGTATCAAAAATCCCGCTTAGTTGCCAGTCCCTATAAAGAAACAGTAAGAGAATAAAGATATGGGGACGGGCCTATTTAGCTTGGGAGGTGTCTTATTCCTCCTCCCTTGAAAAGATTGAAGTCGTAGGAAGGTGGAAAAATAGAAACAAAAAGAAAGTTCCAGAGTTTACCAGTGATGAGGATGAAAGTGTAAAGATACTGGTGAATTCATGCATTAGGAAGATGGACAGAATAGGGATGAGAATGAGTAGAAAGTCTTGTGCAACGAGGCCGCGGGAGGAGGGAGGCATGGAGTTAGCAAGTTCAGAAGAACAGTGAGCATGAAAATAACGGTAGAAGATAGCAAGAGAAGCAACATTGCGGCGGTGATTTAAAGATTGAAGACAGTCAGTCAGAGGAGGGGGGGGGGGGGATATATGGTTAAGATGATGGTGGTGGTGGTTGGTAGTGGTGGTGGTGGTGGTCGAGTATAATAGTAATGTTGGTGGAGTGTTTACGGCAGGTCAGCGGTGGACGAGAAATAACTCATAAATACCGGACATCCTAAACAAAGTGGCGGAACCTTGCGTGCTAAATGTTAATGTTGGTGTTAATGTTGTTGTTGTTGTTGTTGTTGTTGTTGTTGTTGTAAGGTGGTGGTTGGCGTGTGTTGTTGTTTGGTAAGGTGGTGGTTGGCGTGTGTTGTTGTTGTTGTTGTTGTTGTTGTTGTTGTTGTTGTTAGTAAGGTGGTGGTTGGCGTGTGTTGTTGTTGTTGTTGTTGTTGTTGTTGGTAAGGTGGTGGTTGGCGTGTGTTGTTGTTGTTAGTAAGGTGGTGGTTGGCGTGTGTTGTTGTTGTTGTTTGGTAAGGTGGTGGTTGGCGTTTGTTGTTGTTGTTAGTAAGGTGGTGGTTGGCGTGTGTTGTTGTTGTTGTTGGTAAGGTGGTGGTTGGCGTGTGGTGTTGTTGTTGTGTTGTTGTTATTAGTAAGGTGGTGGTTGGCGTGTGTTGTTGTTGTTGTTGTTGGTAAGGTGGTTGTTGTTGTTGTTGTTTTTGTTGTTGGTAAGGTGGTGGTTGTTGTTGTGGATGTCGCACGTACGTAAAGTATTTGTAATAATATATGATGATAATGATGACGTGACTGTTATTTCTGTTGTTACTGTTATTACTATAGGCTATTCACTTAAGGGGGGCGTTCAGTGAAACTTGAAATATGGCTCCGATCCCATTGAGATTTACACGATAAACTACATTATTATGCAGCATTCCTGGCCAAGTTTGAAGATGATAGGATTCTTACTTTGTTTACATGAATATTACTAAAGCTTACTAAATCAATCAATGTACTCTCTCTCTCTCTCTCTCTCTCTCTCTCTCTCTCTCTCTCTCTCTCTCTCTCTCTCTCTCTCTCTCTCTCTCTCTCTCTCTCAGCCAAAGACACCCACACACACATGCTATTAACACAGCCTTCTCTCATTTCCACATAACACACACATTTCAAAACTACAAAAAACATAAAACACATTGCTACACACACACACACACACACACACACACACTGTGGGTACTCCGTAGTGTAGGGGTAGCACGCTCGGTTCACAACCGAGAAGTCCCGGGTTCGATCCCCGGGCGGAGCGAAAACAGATGGGTTGTTTCCTTAAAACCCAAGCCCCTGTCCACCCAGCAGTGAATGGGTACCGGGTGTTAGCCGGGGTTTGTGACCTGCTCTCCGGGGTGCTGGCTTCGGCCAAAACTAAGCACTAAGGATGAATGATAAAAATGTTGATATGGAGACGGGGCCATACGAGCGTTGCTCAGGCCCTGTAAAATACAACTAGATGAATACAACTAGATAACACACACACACACACACACATACACACACCTCCCTCCCTCCCTCCCTCCCTCGGTGCATTAGCCTAACACAAGGCGGCTTTAAGTGCATGACGTGACAGGCCAGCACGCAGCGCACACCCTTATACATGCAAAGCACAACATGTACAGGAGAGCCACGCCAGGTTATATCAAGGCCGGGCTTATAACACGGTGGGGAAAAGTGACGGAATGTAATGAACCTACTTACTGGCTGGCTGGCTGGCTATTGGGATTGACGACGGATAGTTTTTTTTTTTTTTTTTTTTTTTACATCACAAAGGACTGGCCAAGGGCACGACAAAAATGGGTGAACACAAAGCCCGCTTAGTTGCCAGTCCCTATAGAGAAGACAGTAAGAGAATAATATAAAAAGAGGGGTGAGCCAATTTAGTTCGGGAGGTGCTTTGTTACTCTTCTTTTGAAAAGATTTAAGTCATAGGAAAGTGGAAAAATAGAAACAGGAAGAGAGTTCCAGAGTTTACCAGTGAAAGGGATGAAAGAGTAAAGATACTGATTAACTCTTGCATTAGAAAGATGGACAGAATAGGGATGAGAATGAGTAGAAAGTCTTGTGCAGCGAGGCCGCGGGAGGGGGGGGAGGCATGCAGTTAGCAAGTTCAGAAGAGCAGTGAGCATGAAAATAACGGTAGAAGAGAGTAAGAGAAGCAACATTGCGGCGGTGATTTAAAGATTGAAGACAGTCAGTCAGAAGAGGGGAGTTGATGAGACGAAAAGCTTTTGACTCAACCCTGTTTAGGAGAGCTGTATGAGTGGATTCTCCCCAAACATGTGAGACATACTCCATACATGGGCGGATAAGGCCCCTGTAGAGAGCAAGCAATTGGGAGGGAGAAAAAAAAGGACGCAGACGCCACAGGACACCTAACTTCTTAGAAGCTGTTTTAGCAAGAGATGAGATGTGAGATTTCCAGTTCAGATTTTTAGTAAAGAATAGTCCTAGAATGTTCATTGTAGAAGAAGGAGACAGTTGAGTGTCATTGAAGAAGAGGGGATAGTTATCTGGTAGGTTTTGTCGAGTAGATAGGTGAAGAAATTGGGTTTTTGAGGCATTGAACAAAACAAGGTTTGCTTTGCCCCAATCAGAAATTATAGAAAGATCAGAAGTTAGGCGCTCGGTGGCATCTCTCCGTGAATCAATTAGTTCCTGTTGAGTTGAACGTCTAATAAACGACGTTAAAAAATGCAGGGTAGAATCATCAGCGTAGGAGTGGTTAGGGCTTTGAGTTAGACTTAGAAGATCATTAATGAATAATAGAAAGAGAGTGGGTGATAGGACAGAACCCTGGGGAACACCACTATTGATAGATTTAGGAGAAGAACAATGTCCGTCTACAGTAGCTGCAATAGAACGGTTTGAAAGGAAACTTAAGATGAAGTTAGAGAGAGAAGGATAGAAACCGAATGAGGGTAGTTTGGAAATTAAAGATTTGTGCCAGACTCTATCAAAAGCTTTTGATATGTCAAGGGCAACAGCAAAAGTTTCACCGAAACCCCTAAAGGAGGATGACCAAGATTCAGTTAGGAAAGCTAGAAGATCGCCAGTAGATCGCCCTTTACGGAAACCATACTGACGATCAGATAGAAGATTGTGAGCAGATAGATGCTTAAGAATCTTCTTATTAAGTATAGATTCAAAAACTTTAGAAAGACAGGAAGTCAAAGCTATAGGACGGTAGTTTGAAGGATTAGAACGGTCACCCTTCTTAGGAACAGGTTGGATGTGAG